>CAJQUW010013017.1:0-113354 GCA_907163375.1 Prostheceraeus crozeri
TTTACTTAAAACACTCGACCCTTTGACGTTCTCATGTTTAAATAAAATATAGACAGTTCGTTCAATTATTGTGGAAGCACTGCAGTAGTAATGCTGGGTAACAAACATTTCGGAAACTATGATGAAAGAGTAGTCTGAGATATTAATATGATCAAGACAATTTTAATATTGTGATTAATAGTAATGACAATAATCACACCTTCATTGACGCTTCGACCAGCGGTTCTATTGTAACGACATGAAATAATGGAAATGCCACACCAACATCCATTTGGGAATTGATTTTGGAAACGTCAAATTCCCGTATAGCAGCCTTATGTAAATGGGAAAATAGGGATACTGAAGATTTTTAATGACGAATCAGGAAACCGTGATATTCAAGTGTTGTGGCCTTCGTAGAGAATATGTATATGTTGGTAGAGAAGCAAAAATGGCGGCATTAAAATATCGATGACAGCAATTTTCAGTAAGTATAACTTGCTTTTCTAGCAAGCTATAAGTCATCAGTGTATGTCAGACAACGCATAGAAGAATTAAAGAGGCCTAGAACTAGCATTCAAATTATTTATAATATAGTGGAATATCTCTAAATGGAGTATTTTTTAAATAAATTTCAATTCTATTAGAAATTAAGCACAAAAAAAATGGCCATTCAGCAGTACACCCTCTAAGCAATCAAAATTAAGATCAATGATTAAGTTCGATAGAGGCATCCTATGACTGAGTAAATTACATTTAAGTATAACGAATTAAAATGGATCGCACCATTTGAAATACAATTAGTGCATCTTATTTAACGTTAGCATGCTATTTGTATTAAAATGAAAAAAAACTTCATTGCAAAAACCTGCAAGTTGTTCACAATATAGTTTTTTTATTTCCTTTCACAGTCAACAGTTTAAGTTGGTTTAAAAACTCTTGAGTCCCGATGACGTGCGCTGCACGTCATGCGTGCATTGGGTAAGTGTTCGACCACAGCTAAGAAAAACTGCCCCAACTACCCATGACTTGCAGTGCACGTCACCGCTAGTATTATGTTCCGATTGTTCATCAGGATCAGAGGAGCTGCAGTGTTATGAGCGAATAACGCGCACTGCACGTCATGGGTAGTTGGAGCAGTGTGTAAGCAGATTGTCTTTGGGGCTCCAAAGGTTTTAAGACGTTTCTGAGAACCTTTACAAACCAACTGGTAAGTCATTTTGTAATTCATTTTTAGTCATTGTGGAGCTGTACTTGACTGAATACCAAACAAAGAATCATTTTTTGCTGTCCACTTTGCAATCTAAAATTACTATTTGAAAACAGCCGGCGCCTCGTGCCGCTGATACTTCTATAAGCTGGTGGATGGGTTTCATATCTTCACAAAAATTGAAAATATGAATTAAAATTTATTTTAATGTCACATACAAAATATTGAAATTATTACAAACTGACTTGGAAATGGCGGAATTTATATGAATTATACTGGTACTTTAGATTTCGACTAGTTTCATGGAATGTAGTTATCACAAACAAACCTACATCGAAAAGTCTTTATCTCGGCCTCGTAGGATTTATTTAATCGGAAACGAAACTCATCCATAAATTTTTGCTTTTTGCCTTTTTTGGCTGTGACTGTTTAATTTTTGACAAGCTTTTAAATTTTTTTAGGGCTATCTCACTCAAAATAAGTTTATTCTTAGTGCTTGCACGATATAAAGAGACTGTGCTGGAGTCGATCTTGTGAAAGCTATTGGGTTGATCATTCATTGTGTCAACTTAAGTCTGGAGGATCGCTTGCTTGAGGATGGATAATGCTGAAAAAATTTTGAAGAGTTCGAAAAAAGGAGTAATCGTTGCTAATGTTAGGCGGGTGTATGAAAACGACACAATGCTCGAGAAAAGTGCAGATTCATCTCAAAAGGGTGATGTCTAGAGAAGCATTGGATGGAACAGCGAATAAGTTCAGATGGTAATGTTTAGTGACGCAACAGTAAAGAGTTTACAGTCTGGGTTCGGAAGGAATGTCAAGTGAGAGTTCGCGCGCAGTCCGAAGTTAACTTCAGGGAAACAACAACGGAGAGCTCTGACTGCCGCTCAATGATGTCAGCGGTGAGGCGGGGCGAACGAAGTTCACGCATTTCCCTACCCGTTGAAAGGGCATATAGCTGCTTTTCTGTCTTACTTTGCCTAATGCAACTAGCGTCATCTGAACTCGAAGAGGTAGTGACGAAGCGTCCATATCTGTCCCAGCTGGATTCGACACTGTTCATACGGTCAGCCTATTAGATGCAGGTATAAATCGCGGTCTTCGTTATCGTTGATATCCGACAGTGTAGGCTGCGAGTATTGCCTTCATCTGACACCTCCCTCGTCGGTCTGTATTTCGTTAGCTGATTGGGGTGGTGGACATTTAATACTGCGGTCATTCAGATGTCTGAGAGAAGGCCGCCAATGTTATCTCTGTGAAATCCTGTCTCAAGGGGATGTGACTTTGCGAGGCCATCGTAAATCATTTTAGTAGCAGAATACAATCAAATTCACAAGATCCATTGACTGCAATAGAAAGAAAGCGTTTGAGGATGAGGTGCGAAAAGACTCGCATTATGCTTTTACGATAAGACGTGCCAATATGGAATCACCGGCAAAGACCTAAATGTTGCTATTTCGCGTGAAGAATTGTGGACGAAATATTGACAGGATCTTATCAAGTGGATGTTCCAATCATTCCTTGTGTCTTTAAACTTCTCAAAAGTTCTTAGATTTAGATTATCGAAAAGTTAATTTTGAACATATTTTGGAAACTTCTCTTTTGAAGGTGCTGAATTTTTTCCACTTTTTGCAAGTATTTTGCCGTGTACAGAATTCAACGTAAAGAATCAGTATTCGACATGAAGAACCGCATTTTCCGAGTATGGGTTCATGAATAATGATGAATAGGGTATTGGAACTCAAATGTTACGCACTAAACTCGAGTTGAATGCTATTGGGTATTGATACCAAATGTGAGTTACGCAAATTTTTGCAGCTTTGAGAGAATTCACTGATTTGATCTGATCATGATAACAATACAGAAGAATAATAATATTTTCTACAAATCCTCCGTGTCATGTCATCTTGTTAGAGGAAATGTTTGTCAAATTAGCAATTCGACAGGTTTTGCTATTACTTTCATGCTCAACATTCTAAGATGTTGTTTTCTTAAACCGTGTGTTCATGTACAAGCAACCTGACACTAGAGCAAAATAACATAATCAAAGACAATGATCGTAATTAACTTTAAAGGATGAAATAATTGGGATCACATTATTATTCAGATTCAAGAAATGAAACACAAATTTAGTGAATCGCAAAATCATACCGATGAAAATTTGAAATAAAACTTAAAATTTCAGCCAAATAAGCAGAATAAGATCAGAAGTTTTTCATGAATAACTTGCATTAGATACGGTTCATGAAATTCCCTTGATAATTAGCTTAGCAAATGTTCATTCCTTCTGATATCCAACATGTTTCATACTATTGTGTTTATGTCGATAGCATACACAGAAACAAAAATTTAGCTTTTTAGAAAACTGCAAAAATAATGTTTTGGACCACTGGGAAGTTATCTCCGGCAAAAAGCTGAATTTTTTATATATAAAAATGTTCTCTGTATACAGATACATTTTCAGTCGACTCTAACCTAAAATACTTACTCTTTTTTTTTTACATTTGAAATTGCTTAGAGCTGCATGAATACCATTTCACAGAAAGGGGTAGCTTTTGAGGAAAGCCTTCACATTTCATTATAGGGGCCTAGTATTCCGTACACAAATCAATCTCGTCAATTTCTTTATGTAATCCTGGGTGCACATATGCAGGAAAATTGTCAATTATCAAAATTCACTGAAATTTCAAAATTTTCATAAGCTGCCAAAATTACCGATTTGAATTGCCATTTATAATAGACCTACGACGATAAGTGAGCTAGATAAAGTGGAGACCACCATTAGAAGGCATTACTGAAGCTGATAGTCATAAATTGACATCTTTTGTGATCATATCTTACTCCATCTGATGCGACATAAGCTATAGATTTTAGTTTCCGATTTCAAAGTTCAACTCCATGTAGCCAAATTGATGATCGCATCCCTTTCCAGTAAAAATACACAGCCGGGCAAAGGTGGAAACCACGGCAGCAGCAAAGTGGAGTCATGCTGATTTACAACGAAACAGTCCTGTCAGCAATCATTCACATGATCAGGACCGTGCTCGCTAGCACTGTCCTGGCGATAACAGAGACATAAAAATGTTGATTATGTGAAATATTGTACTACTTACATGTGCTATAAAATAACAATATATTTCGGCTATTGAGTATATTTGATTAAGTACTGTCAAGGCACAGAAGTGTCTCCTTCAGTTTAAACGGACTTGTAGGAGCTGAGGACTTGAAGAAATGATTATTTAATCATAATAATTATTAATCATGGAAATGATCAAACAAGCACCAAACCGCTGGAATATATTACGTTGCTGTAAGGGCAAGAGCAAATGTTCATTTTATAGCAAAAAACGTCTCAAGACGGCTGTTACGGGTTATTATTTTCTTAATATTCCCAAAACATTATGAGTGAAAAATGTAAATGAAAAATTGTGGATGAATTATATTGTGAAAATATAATAAATGGTTGCAAACAGTCCTTACAAGGACAGATGGTACGTTTCACAGTTATAAAGGCAGTCACAGCACCAACAGAGTCTCCAGATTCTTCCAGGACCACAAGCCGTGGTGATCACGTCCGCAGCAGTTCGATGATAGTTCGTCAATGTGTAAGGAGTGGAACTAAGTTAAAACTATCTACGGCGCGCGGCCTGTATTCGGAGAGTGGAGTAGTGTAATGTGTGGGGAGTGGGTTTGACGTCGGAGTGTGGGGAGGAACTTAGGTGGTTTGTAGGAGGGGTTGTGGAGAGCACATTTAGAGAGTGATGCGTGTAACTTGGGGATGGGGGCTAGAATTGGGGGCGGTTGGTATGGGGATGGGAGGACGGGCGGATGATGGCGTAGGGTGTGTGGGTATTGGGGGTAAGGGGGGGATGTATGGGTTGGGATGGGGGTTTACACGGGTGATAATAATTTGGTGTGGAAGAGGTTTTTTCTGGGGGTGGGAGCGCTTAAGGTTTATTGGGTTGGGTTGTGGGAGAGAATGAATTTTATTGGGTTTTTTGGATGTTGTTTGGATGTTGGTTTGCTGTTCGGTATTTAGGAAGGTGCTCTATCATTATAGAGACGAGGTGTTGCTTTTGATGGGGATTTTTTGGTCGGGATGATGCGGGGGGGGTGGGTTTGGGGGAGGTGGTTATATATGTTTGGGGTTGTGGGAGGGGGGGTGTTGTTGTGTTTTTGTATGTGGGGGTGGATGTTTTTGTTTTAGGGGGGGGTTGTTAGGGATAAAGGGGGAGGTTTGTGTCAGAAAGGTTCGGACTTAGGAGGAGTTAGAAGCACATTTACTGTTTACGTTAGGGCGACGGTTAGGGGGTTAGTGAGGGGATGGGGGGAGGTCGTTGTGCTGTGGGGGTTGGTTTGGGATTGACTGTTGTGGGGTGGGGGGGGCCGGGGGTGTGTGATTATTTGGGGGTGGTGTGTTGGGGTGAGGATGGGCTTGGGGTCTCTTTTGACTGTACAGATCGAGTTGCTTTTGCTTCAGGGGGGGCACGTTGGTTTGGATTTGGGGGTGGCTTCATTCCCTTTAGCTATATTGCTTATTACTAATTTTTTGAGTAAATCGGTTCAAATCTGAGCCTTGTATTGCCTCCATCTATTCATCAAACTTATAGTTATGTTGGTCATTTGGTAAACTGCTATACATGTGTTTAACTGGACTTCATGTTCCATGATGCTCTGATTCGGTTGCGGTGGTGGTGCAGCTCTCGGAGTGCGTGCAGCTTAGAATGCATTTCGTCTTACCGGTTGCTTGAAAAAACAATACAAGGCTACGAATGAGTTTGTGTACGGTAAAGGTATCAATTACGAGTAGCGCTTTCTCAGTATTTTTTGGGCGGGATTTGGGTTACTAATTGGCGGAAGAGTAAAGAATGGGAGTGATCGGATCTTTTACCTGCAAGGAACCATGAAAAAATTCCCTCCCACACCCCCCCCCCCCCCCCCCCCCCCCCCCCCCCCCCCCCCCCCACCCGCCCTATCCCCCCCCCCCCCCCCCCCCCCCCCCCCCCCCCCCAACCCCCCCCCCACCCCCCCCCCCCCCCACCCCCCCCCCCCCCCCTAACGTAAATACCCCCCCCCCCCCCTACCCCCCCCCCTCCCCCCCCCCCCCCCCCCCCCCCCCCCCCCCCCCCCCCTCCCCTCCCCCCCCCCAAACCCACCATCATACGAATGAACATTGGCCAAATGAAAGAATCAACTTGGTGATCCATCGACTTGGTTATTTATGGATGATAATGCTACTTGTCACAGGAGTAGTAGAGTCATCTTATGCAAGTCTCAATTAGGGCTTAGGACATTATCTTGGCCAGCTCGTTCTCCTGATCTGAATCCCATAGAAAATGTATGGAGTATTCTAAAACGTAACGTTCGTCGTTCACTGCTACCTACAGATGGCGTATCACAACTTACGTCACTGTTAAAAAGAGAGTGGAGAAAGTTAGATCAGTCAAAAATCAACGATATCATCGAATCAATGCCTAGACGAATTGGTAATGTCATTGACAATAAGGGTAGGACCACAAAATATTAGCTTCTTAAGAACCGTTACTGCATCATAGCTTATCAGATTATATAAGGACATTTAAATATATTAGGGACATGAAATAACATGAGAAATGCTTTCTATATCATACTTATGTTTTATTTAGTCAAATTTTAGGATGATCCACTTTTTATGAAACGGACTGTAGTATAAATAGCATATTAATAATAATATAAATTGTATGATAATGATATATTAGTGTATAATAAAGAATTCAGATGAGTCATTGACACTCTGTGCATTCCTTTCTGTTATTTATGGCTGGACATACGAGTAGTCTCTTGTAGGCGTAGGTTGATAATTTTTCACAACTTAATGTCGATCCTTATTGCGACGTTATCAAGTATACAGGTGAAGGTGTTTGAAACAGACGATTGAGGTTTCTCAGATATTCATTGACTCGTGTATGGAGAAATAAATATGACTTCGTGCTTGCTGCATCGCTTACATTACATCCACGTATCACTAATTCTTCTAAGCATATACATGTAGGTATTTATTTGGATTTATTGCAGCTAATGGATGAAAATAATTTCGATTCTTTCATTTTTGCAACATCATCTCAGTCGAGCAGAAGGCTACTTTTTAATAAAACATTTTCGAAATTTATTATTAGATCAACATTATTTGAAATACAGTATATGGAATATGGAAGTAGGAGAATTCATTCTTCAGATTAAAACTCTTCTCATATGATCTACATACGGTATTTTGCAATGTAGATCTTGCAATCAAAAAAGGATGTATTCGATGCAAAGTCATTCATTAATTGTAAAAATCCATGTAATAATCCCAAGTTTCGAAGAATTAATGACAAGATTGAGTGTAAACCGAGTGTTGAAGTAAAACGATGCAACCACTTTTACGTAGGAAGCAAAGTCAGATTTCCCCATACATGGGTCAATGAACAGCGGCTGAAGCACAATCATCTGTGTTCGAAGTTTAAACGTTATATTATTATGTTACTTATAAACATGTAAATCTGATGATCAATTTATAGTGATTGACAAACACATGTTAATAAATCTATAAACCTGCAACTACGGGAATCTGCACTATTATTAAAACTATGTCCAACCACTTAATAACAGATAGGTAGGCCTATTCAAAGAACTTAGCTTGCTACATAAACTGCCGATGTCATCCAATTCTGAACAGTGAAAGCTTGCCATAAATTCACCTCGCCTCTTGCCTCCTACACTTAATATTTTCAGCAGCGAAGTTTGCTTGAACATTTCTATTTCAAATCATCAATACAGTTGAACATTAATAATAGCATTCTATTAAACTAACACCAAGAAATCGATTTCCCAGACACAGCCATCAAATGCCCACACCCGAACTAATGTAGTTTCCGTTACTTTCAAATCGCATCCCATTCCAGGTATGTGATTCCTCTTCTGATAAAACTTAGTGACAATGTTTCTACGAGTACTTGGTTCTACGTGTGAAACTGATTCTTCATGAATTTGCATTAAATAATGGTTCAACAGTATTGTAATTCCATCTCAGATAGCAAACTTGTAAACACGCAATTTCATCTTAATATAAACGTTCTTAAATCCCTGATATCTTTCTCACTTTTGAAAATTCTGTCCTATTGCTTACACATCCTGACCAAGAAGCTATTCATCGAGTGACTATTACTTATACTACCTTGATTTTGAATGAATATAAAATCTATGTAAACCTATTTTTATCGTGATAATATTTAATCTTGATAGTGTTGGTATTTAAATTATGAGTTCTCACATAAAATTGACAATTTTTTCATGACATCTACTTATTCATATGATAGTTATTTGCATTTCTAACTACAAATCGCCTCTTCATTATCAAACGTGATGATTGGAAAATTATGCTAATAAAATATTGTAAATGATTACAAACAAGCAAATTATGGATCAAGTGATTTTGGAAATGAATGAATTGGAGAAGCAACAAAAATTAGAGATCGAAATGTGTTTGTCACAAGCATGCATATTATACTACTTATTCTTGAGCATAGTTAGGTACGTCGTAGATGTAATATGTAAAAAACTGGTTAATCGACTCATAATGTGAGTATGCTACTCATTATACACTACTGTCATATTTCAATCCTTTAAATTTATGAAAAACACCATTGATTGCACTCAGAACATCTGTCATTTTCAAAAACCCTTATTAGCGGAAGAACAAGTGAATAGCTTCAATGAGTTTTAAAGGGTTTTCCAGACGTTTTCCATCCTTTCTCCGCACGTACTTAGCCCTCACCTCATCCAAAATACTCCAAAGATTTCTGAATTCCACAACCACTGTAATTAAAGGAGTTTATTTTTGCAGGAAATTGAAAGCAGGATTCGAGATGAGCTAAATGGATCGGGGATCACTGCAAACGATATTAAAGAGATCCTTCTGGTTGGAGGCGTTTCTAATTCTAGATTCTGCAACAAGATGTTCGATGACATATTTCTCGGACGTCGGCCTGCCGTCGTTCTAAACAAAGAAGAATCGGTGCTGAATGGGGTTGCTTACTTCGCTTGGACAATGTTCAGCAAACATCCAATAGATTTTCGAATTAATGAAGTTAATTCGATACCTTTGGGTATGGAGGTGTCGCACAGCCTCGTCCAACCTTTATTTAAACCTAATCAAGCAATTCCTGTTTCAACCACTCGAACTTTGATCACTCAAGAGGATAATCAATCCGCAATGATTATCAAAGTAAGTTGTATATGAATTTATTATGATAGGTGCTTCATTTTATCAATACACTTTGATAAAATAAAACTTCATAGCATAGGCATTGCGGATAATCAGAATTTGAATTATCAATATCTCGATTAATAAATTTCAGTAGATTCAACCATCCACAACTTATTAGTTGTGGAATCAGCATTAATGGCAAACGTTTGTCGAAAGTAGTAAGGAAGTGACAAATACCAGATAGCGCAAGATGGCCGCCATCGCTGACGTCCCCCCTCCCCTCCCCCCCTCTGGAACGGCAGAGTGTCGTGGTCGGCCGCCGTGGTGCTTCGGGTCTGAGTGTCGTGGTGGACTTGGGCGACCGCCAGGATTAGTCTTGAGGCTATAGTGTGTGATGTTTTTCGTGCTGAATGTTGGGTTGTAAAATGGGCTGTTTCGAGTGGAAGGAGTGGTCGGATGAGAAAACGGAGGCCAGATTCGGATTCAGCGTGAAATTCTGCATCGGTATGGTGAGTTTCAAGGCAATCGGCGAGAAAAAATTTTCAACATTTTTCGAAAAAACGACAGAGTTAGAATTTGGGACGTTTTGGGCTCTAGCTTCAAAACGAAGCATCGGATGGGAAAACGGATTTCAGATTTGGAATCAGCGTGAAATTCTCTATCGGTATGGTGAGTTTCAAGTCAATCGGAGAGAAAAAATTTGCTGACCTCCCCGACCCTGGACAGCTCGCTTCGATTTTGGCTTCCAGTGGACGGATTTTGTCGTGCCATAGCTCGTTTGAAAGCTAAGAGTGAGACAAATTCACTGAAAGAATCGGCTTGTTCCTATCTGTCTTCGTTTAGATGTGAGACGCCATTTAAGATTTTGGGAGATTGTCGAAAAACGACAGAGTTAGAATTTGGGACGTTTTGGGCTGTAGCTTCAAAACGAAGCATCGGATTGGAAAACGGATTTCAGATTTGGAATCAGCGTGAAATTCTCTATCTGTATGGTGAATTTGAACGCAATCGGAGAGAAAAAATTTTCGCTGACGTCCCCCCCCCTCTGGACAGCTCGCTTCGATTTTGGCTTCCAGTGGACGGATTTAGTCGCGCCATAGCTCGTTTGAAAGCTAAGAGTGAGACAAATTCACTGAAAGAATCGGCTTGTTCCTATCTGTCTTCGTTTAGATGTGAGACGCCATTTAAGATTTTGGGAGATTGTCGAAAAACGACAGAGTTAGAATTTGGGACGTTTTGGGCTGTAGCTTCAAAACGAAGCATCGGATGGGAAAACGGATTTCAGATTTGGAATCAGCGTGAAATTCTCTATCTGTATGGTGAATTTGAACGCAATCGGAGAGAAAAATTTCGCTGACGTCCCCCCCCCTCTGGACAGCTTGCTTCGATCTTGCCTTCCAGTGGACGGATTTAGTCGTGCCATAGCTCGTTTGAAAGCTAAGAGTGAGACAAATTCACTGAAAGAATCGGCTTGTTCCTATCTGTCTTCGTTTAGATGTGAGACGCCATTTAAGATTTTGGGACATTGGCAAAAACGACAGAGTTAGAATTTGGGACGTTTTGGGCTCTAGCTTCAAAACGAAGCATCGGATGGGAAAACGGATTTCAGATTTGGAATCAGCGTGAAATTCTCTATCTGTATGGTGAGTTTCAAGTCAATCGGCGAGAAAAAGTTTCGCTGACCTCCCCCCCTCTGGACAGCTTGCTTCGATTTTGGCTTCCAGTGGACGGATTTAGTCGTGCCATAGCTCGTTTGAAAGCTAAGAGTGAGACAAATTCACTGAAAGAATCGGCTTGTTCCTATCTGTCTTCGTTTAGATGTGAGACGCCATTTAAGATTTTGGGACATTGGCAAAAACGACAGAGTTAGAATTTGGGACGTTTTGGGCTCTAGCTTCAAAACGAAGCATCGGATGGGAAAACGGATTTCAGATTTGGAATCAGCGTGAAATTCTCTATCTGTATGGTGAGTTTCAAGTCAATCGGCGAGAAAAAAGTTTCGCTGACGTCCCCCCCCCTCTGGACAGCTCGCTTCGATTTTGGCTTCCAGTGGACGGATTTTGTCGTGCCATAGCTCGTTTGAAAGCTAAGAGTGAGACAAATTCACTGAAAGAATCGGCTTGTTCCTATCTGTCTTCGTTTAGATGTGAGACGCCATTTAAGATTTTGGGAGATTGGCGAAAAACGACAGAGTTAGAATTTGGGACGTTTTGGGCTGTAGCTTCAAAACGAAGCATCGGATTGGAAAACGGATTTCAGATTTGGAATCAGCGTGAAATTCTCTATCTGTATGGTGAGTTTGAACGCAATCGGAGAGAAAAATTTCGCTGACTCCCCCCCCCTCTGGACAGCTTGCTTCGATCTTGGCTTCCAGTGGACGGATTTTGTCGTGCCATAGCTCGTTTGAAAGCTAAGAGTGAGACAAATTCACTGAAAGAATCGGCTTGTTCCTATCTGTCTTCGTTTAGATGTGAGACGCCATTTAAGATTTTGGGACATTGGCAAAAACGACAGAGTTAGAATTTGGGACGTTTTGGGCTCTAGCTTCAAAACGAAGCATCGGATGGGAAAACGGATTTCAGATTTGGAATCAGCTTGAAATTCTCTATCTGTATGGTGAGTTTCAAGTCAATCGGCGAGAAAAAGTTTCGCTGACGTCCCCCCCCCTCTGGACAGCTTGCTTCGATCTTGCCTTCCAGTGGACGGATTTAGTCGTGCCATAGCTCGTTTGAAAGCTAAGAGTGAGACAAATTCACTGAAAGAATCGGCTTGTTCCTATCTGTCTTCGTTTAGATGTGAGACGCCATTTAAGATTTTGGGAGATTGTCGAAAAACGACAGAGTTAGAATTTGGGACGTTTTGGGCTCTAGCTTCAAAACGAAGCATCGGATTGGAAAACGGATTTCAGATTTGGAATCAGCGTGAAATTCTCTATCGGTATGGTGAATTTGAACGCAATCGGAGAGAAAAATTTCGCTGACTCCCCCCCCCTCTGGACAGCTTGCTTCGATCTTGGCTTCCAGTGGACGGATTTAGTCGTGCCATAGCTCGTTTGAAAGCTAAGAGTGAGACAAATTCACTGAAAGAATCGGCTTGTTCCTATCTGTCTTCGTTTAGATGTGAGACGCCATTTAAGATTTTGGGACATTGGCGAAAACGACAGAGTTAGAATTTCCCAAGATACAGCTCCAGCAGGCGAATGAAGGCTCGGATTGGTAAACGGAGGCCAGATTTGGAATCAGCTTGATGTTATTGTCCAATGAGGATCATCATCCAATGAGAATCAAGCATTTCTGTATAAATAGCGAACCTTCCACAGTGAGAATCATTCCATCGTTGAATCATACGAGTGACGGACGCACATTTTCTCTCTCTCTAGTTCCCTGTTCTATTATCCAACTAAAATGGTAAGTCGCTACTTTCCTCCCTCTCCTCCCTTGAACGTAAACTTAATACAATCTTTTTTCATTTTCAGGCATCTACTCCATCTGCTGCACTAGTAGGACAAAATGGCGGTCAAACGTTACAAGGTTCGCTACGGTCAGATCATCTACAACTGAGGCCAGTGGAAGAAACAACCAAGGTACATAATCCTACACCGCTACAGCGTAAATTTAAACAAGTCTTGCGTTATGACGATCATAGCGTAGTACTCCAAACGGGAATGCTCCCTTCCACGGATGTCAAGATAATGCGCAATCAGTATGGGGACTACATACTGATCCCCGTGAGTCCGTACATTCGCCACCAACTTGATATTATTGAGGAGTATGTGACATTAAATATGGACATTCCTACTCCTCTTGCTCAAGAGTGGAAGGCTAGAGATGACAAGGATACTCCCTATAGAAAGATTTGGGATGGTAATCACATTTGCCTACCGGTATCACATTGGTGTGCTTACTATAAGAAGGAGGGAGATCAATCAATAGCCATCAGATGTGATGAGCTCGGAGAAGGTACTTGGGATATCCTTTTCAAGGTGAATGGGCTATATTATGGTCGACACAAGGATAATAAAATAGCCTCTCTCTCCATGCATATGGAATCCATCCTATATATTCCAAAACCACCCAACGTGGACGACATAATTGATCAAATCCTTGACAGCAGTGGCACGAAGCGCAAGTCGGAGAAGAATGCTACATCAAAACGCAAATCAAAGAAGGAGAATTACTAGCCCTTTCCTAACTCTACCCTATGACAATTCGCTTATGTGCTTTGAGTGTCGTAGACGTGGTCTTATTAGATACATTTTACTTCTTCGTTGCCATCATATCATTTGTGTATTTTGTCGTGAAAAGCATCGATGTAATTCTTCATTTTGTAATATGTTATAGAACGCTTCCTTAGATGTGTAATTTCCGTTTTAGGCTTCTATCATCATTTTTATGGATTGTGAGGGTGAACCTGTACAGGAGCTCAGTGCTATTGCTATGAACAATTGGACATATCAGATTGTTAGTGTCTATCATCAACATGCCAACTGCGATCCCAATGTTGATCAATGGGCGAGAAAACACATTCATGGACTTAATCTGAAATATTTGCAAGACTATGGCTTTTCTTGTGAGAGTGCTCTTCTTATTGACTTTAAACGATGGTTAGCTGCTTTCAATGTTATACGCATCTTTTGTAATAATCCTGGTAAGGAGAGGAAAGTATTTCCCAATCTAATCATTGATGATATTTTGCTCCCGCCTTGGGATAGTAGAGTGAATCAACATTATCATGAAGTCACGAAACGTTTTAAGGATTTGTGTGTTCCTATTTTGTCTGTTCGTTGTAGTAGCTACGTTCATAACCAATGCTTCTTTCCTCCTTACCTCAACACTGCCAAAGTCCTGTATGGTTATCATTGCTCGCTGTATGATAGTTACCAGCTGTATCTATTTTATCTCTTTCAAACCATTGATTTATAATGCATGCTTGTTACCGTTATTCAATAAATGTTACTATGAGAAGAGTTGTTGTTTTCATGCAATGGATGGGTTAGATAAAGGGCGATCATGTCTTTCTCAAACGACTGCGGAACATTACGTTTTCATAGGCAAAGTTTAAAAGGAGCTGTTCAAGATTATGTGATAAAATTTCATAAAGATGAGACCGACATCGAAGCAGTGGTTGATGATGCTAGCACTCTATTTCTAGAGTTAATGAATACATTCTCTGATAGCATTATCATGGCGCGATTAGTTGCGAAAATTAAGTTTAGTCATTTTGGAAAGGAAGAGGTGGAAAGTCGCTCTTTCCATTTTGCTTCTTATTCAATGGAAGTGGTAGATCACCCCAAGAATTTTTTAAAAGACATATGATAAAAATTGCCGAACGTCTTAACGCATTTAACCATCATGGTAGCAGTCTAGTGATTGAAGCGATTTCAGATATTCACATTCAACTTTCCATAAAGAAAAATTGAAAATGCAGTGGTACTTGATTGTAGCACAACTGGTTTTCGAGCTATGTCTGCTCACTCTCGAAGTATATTCCTTCTGTACATGCGTCTATTATTTAGAAAAGGCTAGCAAATTCATATCTTCAAAAAGACTTGCTATAGACATCAGTAACGGTGAAACTATGTGTTGCGATGTATCTAAGCGAAAGGATGGAAATGAAAAGCGCATCTTCAAGAGATGTAAACATGCTTTTTGTCAACGCTGTTTCATACGTAATTGCATTCAACTTTGCCAATGTAACCACTGTGATATTGCTCATTTCGAGTGTCACTTATGTCGCAATAGTTAGTACCTATGCAAATGTGGTAAAGATAGGTTTTAGCAAAGACTAACACGGAAAATGGCGAAACGTAAAATGACGAAACGTAAAAGTCAAAAGTTTTCTTCAGCCATTCAAGCTCTCCGACGAAAGAAAGCAAATCAGCGATACAATGCTATGCGACATGCTAACGATAAATTCATTTGTGAAATTATTTCTCATGTGAGGAAGTTGAGGACGAAGAAATTAGCGCCAAAACAACGAAAGTTACTTAAGCGATATGCTACGAAATTGCGTTTCATCTCCGATCCTAAAGTCGCCCTTCAAAGAAAGAGGAAAACTCTAACACAAAAGGGCGGTTTCCTTTCAGCAATACTTCCAATGATAGCTCCTGCCGTGGGCAACCTATTGGGAAATATCTTTGGCTCTAAGCGTTAATTATGCAAATGTTGAGTCTCAAAGTAATAAAATGGATTTCAGACTTCAATGTGATAAAGTTCTGACTGTATCAGGTCCATCTCATGCAGGTAAAACTGTTTTCACGCTGAATTTATTGGATAAAAGAAGGGAGTTGTTTAAGGAACCTATCAATCGAGTGATTTGGTGTTATGGTATTTATCAACCGTCGCTGTTTCAGGAATTGCAAAGTCGCAACTTTATTCGACATGAAGGAATTATTCCAGTGGATAAACTTCAGTCTAATGATGTTGTTGTATTGGATGATTTATTAAAAGAAAGTAAGAATTCAAAAGATGTTACAGATATGTTCACTCGCGCAGCACACCATAAAAGGTGTTTTATCATCTATATTACACAAAATTTATTTCCTGATGGAAAAGAAGCTCGTACACGAAACCTGAATACACACTATTATGCTATTTTCAAGAATCCGCGAGATAAAAGTCAATTTGAAATTTTAGCGCGACAAGTTGCACCCAGAGGATCAAAAGCCTTAATTGAAATTTTTCAAGCAGCTACTGAAAAACCATACGGTTACCTATTCATTGACTTTACGCAAGAGTGTCCGGAAGAATTTAGATTTCGAAGTGATATTTTGAAAACTCCCATGATTATCTACAAACTATGAGTTCTTATTCTCGCATGATTGTTATTCCTCAGGATGAATATGTACAATTGACTGCCATGCAGCAAGTAAAGCAACCTCTTGCAAATCAAATGTATAGGAAAGAAATAGATTATCAGCAAAATGTTCACATCAAAGATCCACATCGTGCTGTATTATTACAATCGGAAACTGTTGAGCAATTGAAAAACTTGAAGAATAAGATGCGTGACTCTGTATCGACTGCTACACCTTTAGCATCTCGCGCACATGCCATATCTCTTTTCAATAGTATTGAGCCCCATCTCAATGTAAATGATAGAGGAGAAATCATTACAGATGAAAATAAAGTGATTGATGCTTCACGTTATGAAGACTTGATTCAGTATGCGACACGTAGAAAGCGCCGTCAGGGCTATGTTCCACCTGGTTGGTCATACTTTCTTAAACTATTGAAAAAGCATAATGTGCCAAAATTTGCTTTGAATAATGAGACATTGAAAGAACTTGATTCAACAGTGGCTACTGCTCCAATGCTTCAGACGATGAAAATGCCAACAAATTGGTTTAAGTCGTCACCTGCTACATCCCCTCCCACACTCACTAAGCAAACAAGAGGAAGAACTCGACGTAGATCTACATCGTCACTAAAACTGGTAAAAGGAAAACGTAAAACAGCTCCTCCCAGGAAATACATGTTCTCAGACTATTAATATGAAGCAGATGTGTTGCTTGCCATGTAATGAGCCGCCAGAGGTGAATGTCGTTGTCACTTGCACTTGCTGCGCCAGCTCTCATAATGAAACCCCTAAACAATGTGAACACGATCGCAAAACCGCTAAAGCTAAATGCTGCAGTTGTTGTAAATGTAGAAAGGCAAGAAAACAAAAAGATGAGAAGGAGGAAAAAGAGTCAGCCGTCATCGACTGAACGTTTGAAGTCAATCTATTATGATGTAAAACATCCGGCAGGATTTGCATCTATCAAGAAATTATCAAAAGCGAGTGGTCTTCCACAATCACAAGTGAAACGATGGTTAAAGGGTCAGGCTACCTATACACTCCACAAACAAGCGAAAAAGTACCGCACCCGCCATTATATTGTTCATGACATCGATGAACAGTGGCAAGCAAATTTGTGCGATGTCGCCTCCATTTCAAAACATAACTCGGGTAATAATTTTATTTTAACCGTCATTGATATTTTCTCGCGTTATGCGTGGGCTCAACCTTTAAAAACTAAAGAAGGGAAAGGAGTAGCAAAAGCATTCCAAACAATTTTTCGAGAAGGTCGCATTCCAAAAAGAATTCAGAGTGATCAAGGAAAAGAGTTTGAAAATCAGCATGTGACAAGATTATTTGAGAGGCATGACATTGAGTTGTTTAGTGTAAAGAGTGCTTATAAAGCTGCACTCATTGAACGTTTTAATCGCACATTAAAAAATCGCTTGTGGCGACATTTTACTGCCAACTTGACACAAAATTGGACAAAGGTTCTACAAGATACACTCCATGCCTACAATCACTCTATCCATCGTTCTATTGGACTCAGACCAGTAGATGTAAATGCTGACAATGTAGATAAAGTGCGCGAATCATTCCAACGTAAACGCACTCATGTGAAAAGTGATGTGAAAATTGGCGATAAAGTTCGTATCTCAAAAGTGAAAAGTGTTTTTGCTAAAGGGTACCTTCCGAATTGGACAGAGGAGGTATTTACAGTATCAAGGATTAATCAAAAAGACTCTCCGACCACCTACAAGTTGAAAGATTACGATAATGAAGAAATTGAGGGTAGCTTTTACCGCGATGAGATTGAGGTAGTCACTGAAAGTGAAACATATTTGGTAGAGAAAATCATTCGATGTAAAAAACGGCAAGGTGAAGAATGGTGTCTTGTTAAATGGACTGGTTATCCTTCAAGTATGAACTCTTGGATGCGTCGTGCCGACATCTTTCATCTAAGTGATCGACAGTGATTCATGCAAAGTTGTAACTAACAATGTTTAGGGTTTGAGCTATGAATCCAACTGCCTCATTTTATTCACGACCCTCCTATGTAAGTGGTGGAGGACAAATTTACATCGGCGCTCGCCGCCAACGTGGAGGTAGCATACTTGGTGCACTGAAATCTGTTGTAGCACCTCTCATATCCAATGTCGGTAGATCTTTAAAACGAAATGTTTTAAGTAATGCCGTTGGCTTTGCTGGTGATGTTGCTAGTGATCTTTCCAGAGGTAGAAGTTTTAAGAGCAGTTTGTTGAATCGTGGGAAGGAACGCGGTTTAAAAACATTGAAGCAGACCTTTGCTGGTGTTACTCAAGGAAAGAAATCACCTAAACGAATGAATAAAGGAAGGAGGAAACATCGCGGAGCTGGTAAGGTGCGATCTTCAGTCAAAAAGGCATTCACGCAAACGTCGTAGAGGCTCTAATCATTCATCAGGCGCTAAACGACGACGCTGCTATAACTTCTAATCATGGAGTGTAAAACTTCCGGTTTTTGTTTGTTTGATCAACAAGCCATACAGACAGATATTCTTAGTTCAAGTATTGTAGATTATCATCCTCGAACAGCTGAGAATGCTGGTCCCATTGAATTTGTTATTCCTGGTGGTAGTGATGACTACATAGATTTGAGTTATGCGATGCTTGATTTGAGGTTTAGAATTCAGCAAGCAGATGGAACTGCTATTGACGATGCACATAAAGTTGGACTGAACAATTTACCATTGACTACATTACTTCGCGATGTTTCTCTAACGATTGGAGAGCAGCAGGTGGAAGGTGGTCAAAGCGATTATCCCTATAAATCATATTTCAATCATGTATCACAGTTTCATCCAGCAGCACAAAAAAGTCATATGGAAGCCATGGGATGGTATAGAGATGAAGCAGGAAAATTTGATGTTGAAACAAACAGTGGCTTTGTAAAGCGATCTGCTATGATTAAAGATAGTAAAGTATGTCAGCTATATGGTCCGCTGAATTTAGACTTCTTTAGACAGTCAAAGTTTTTACTGTGTAATACCAGCATGTGACTCAAGCTGACATTGAATAAGCCTGAATTTGCGCTGAATGCATTTGCTAAAGTTGACAATTTTAGAATTCATGTGGAAGATATTGCACTTTACATTCGTCGAGTAGTGCCGAATCCAAGTGTCATTAGAGGGCATGCTGAAGGCCTTAACCGCCAAAATGCCATTTACCCCGTTCAGCATACAAAGCTTCTCACCTTTACAATTCCGAAAGATCAAAAGAGTTTCATGAAAGATGGCCTCTTTCCATCGGAAGCACCGAAGCTCCTCATGGTGGCAATGGTTGAAAATGATGCATTTAATGGTAATATAAAGAAGAATCCTTTCAATTTTAAACACAATCAGTTAAGTGAAATTGCTTTACGTGTAAATGGTGTGAGTCATCCTGGTCCACCCTACAAACCAGATTTTGCTTCGGATCAATTTATGCGCAGTTATGTTGATTTTATGGATGTCTTTGGCTTTTACAATACGGATGACACCAACGGACTTACTATGAAAGAGTTTAAGAGTGGATATACTATTCATGCATTTGATTTGACTGCTGACAGCGATATTAGTGCACCCTATCGTCAAGCGAACGTGCCTCATAATATTCGTTTGGATTTGACGTTCAAAAGAACACTACCTGAGACGATCAATGTATTAATTTATGCAGTCTTCGATTCAAATATTGAAATTACAAAGTATCGTGACGTGATTCTTCAGTATAATCGTTAATGAGTTGGTTGACTGCTGACGATATTAAGACTAAAGTGCAGCGTAATGCAGACGAAGCGACGTTGAAAGCTTTCGATAATGTCTATTCACTCGATACCTTACCACCTGCAGTAAATCACTATCCCATCTTTATTGTGCTAAACACTCATTCACAGAATTTAGGCGGTGAGCATTGGAAAGCGATCTTTATTGGAGAAGACCGACGTGGTGAACTATTTGACTCTTTTGCTCAACCTCCAAATATACCAACACAGCAGTGGTTGAGAAAACATACGCGTCAATATCAGCGAAATGAACGCATACTACAACATCCACTTTCATCAACGTGTGGTGCTTTTGTACTGTACTTCATCTTAAAACGTTTACATGTATCTCGATTTGCATCTGTTATTCAAAACTTTTCATGTAATCCATCCTCTAATGAAAAAATGATTTGTAAGTTCTATCATGATTTGAAATAAAAACATCATGTTGGAAAAATTGTTTTTTATTTTACAATCCGCTGGGTACGTACATACTCAATGAGATAGTCTAGGATCACATTTGCTTGTACATGAGATTTTAGTCCAGTAATGATCACTCTACTATTATGAAAGATTGCCACATGCACAGGTAACCAACAACTAATGAGAGCTGCAGGAAAAAGTTCGGGTTTATAACACAAACTGTAACTGCTGGTACGAATCTTCAAAAATGATAGACTGTCACTCAATTGAGTAGAGATCACCATATTGTCCACAGTCAGATTCGACATCACACACCTCTCCCTCTTCCATATCCGACGTAGTAGTCTTTGTAGCTCTAAGCGCATTGACTGCGCCGATGAATGAGAAAGGGCGCCGAGAATCTGTACAGTCCCATTTGGGAAGAGTTGAAGATTCCGTGAATTGTTCATCTTCACCACTAACATTTGAGGACGGCCCGGGTAATACTTGCTGTTTGGAAGCTGTTGGTGTAATGTTGTGAGATCGATTTTGGTGTAGAGTCTGAAGCGACGGAGAATGTTGACGATGGTGTAGCGATGGCGCTTCATGATGAAAGAATGAGTAAATTGAGCGATGTACCTTCCTTTTATACTTTTCCCAACTACCTTGATGAAATGTGAAGTTAGTATGAAGTTGGGAATGATAGAGTTGAATTCGCCGATTGTTGACGCGCAGCCAGATGCGATTTCCAATACGTGAATGTCTTTTCATATAGAAGTATTTCAAGTCCTTCATGATATGATGTAGAGATTGAAAATGACGATAAGATAAAGCAAACTCTCTTCTCACATTTCCAGTTGAATCTTTGAAATAGACGTTTCGATCATGATCCATTTCAATACGTTGTAGGGAATCTAATTTCCAACTCATGATTTGTGGTAGTCATGTCTGATTAAGATTTGCATAGTAGGGCGATGAACTCACGACGAATAAATGTCATGATGGAGCGATGTATAGATCTTCTATACTTCTCCCAATTGTATTTGCGAAATGAGAAACAGTTTGCGGAATGAGAATGGTAGATTTGAATTTCATTTCTGTAATGTTGAAGCCAAACTTGATCACCCAAGGAGATGAATCTTAATGTTTCAAAATATTCCAAATCCCTCATGATATCATTGAGGTTGACAAATTGTCGCCATGTTAATGTAATTCCTCTTGATGTATGACCATGAGAATTTTTGAAATGTACGTTTCCATCACGATCAACTCTGACATATTGTAGAGAGTCCAAAATCCAAGTCTTCATGATGTTATGCAAAGTTGCAGATTAGCAATATAAAAATGTCGTTTTATCATATTTTGCTTAGCAATGCGGCTACAAAGAGATTTACTAGCAATCGAGCCGCACTCTTTTCTACTCCCATTGATCATGCACAACAGCTAAATGGAAATTGGGAAGTGGGTGTCACTCAACTTGTTTATAGCAACTGTGTCTATACTTTTGATCATGAGGTGATGACTATTAATATGAGGCGTACAGCTGCTTATCAATGTGAAAAGGGGTGCCGAGTATACATTCCACAGTGGCCAAAGAAAGATCTCTTATCATGTAAAAAGTTTATATATGATTTCTTGAATAAAGCGAGTAAATATATTGTCCAATTTACTCCGCACAATGATGATTATAATTATGTACATCATGTAGTTGAGAAAGATTGGATTGTTGGTTTAAGTCCAAGTTTAAGAAATGATTTAGGTTACCTCGCTAGCGCCTTAACAAGCTATGATAATTTTAACGTTAATTACCACATAAGTGGTCATAAACAGTTAATATATCGAGAGGAAGCTTATTATGTAGATCTTATTCCAAGAAATGAGAAGACGTTGGTGAAGAAGATTGTGATTAAGCCAAGAAAGACAAATATGACTCCTGAAACATTATTGAAGAAATTTAATTATCTCCTTCGAGTTGATGGCAAACAAGTGGCAACATTGACTTATATTAAATCATCTAATCATATTGCAATAAGCAAATTAAATGATGATGATCTAGTATTAGTTTGTTCAAAAGATTTTCATCAGTTCTTACGACATCGTTCTGCAGTTGTTCATGGAAAATCTGATATGCAACATTTACCATGTGAAAGGTCAAATCAATTTGATACAGAATGGACCGTATCTTTATACAGAAAGTGTGTAGAGCCTTTAGGTGGTATCTTACATGAAACAAGAGTGTTGATGCCTCGCATTATTACTTCGGTTAAATTGGTTGTAGATTATTTAAATGAAGTGATTAATGACCAACATATTTCATTTTCTGAAAAAGAAGGTACTTTGTCTCTCACTATAAGTGGAAAAGGTATTGAACTAATTATGGATAAAACTCTAATGGACATTTTGGGTTTTGATCAAAATATCTTTAAAAGTGGTACTGTAACCAAAGCTAGCGCAGACATGTCGCTATCGCGTCGTATTAACTATTTTCAGATATATTCCAATATTGGTGAAGATGTACGTGTGGGAGATGTTGAAGCTCCATGCTAGCAATGATACCATACCAGCCAAAGAGCTGCAGTATTTTATCTGAGCATACTTTCAAGAAGAAAGTGCATACAAAGCTGAATCAAAACACATCCCATCCAACAAATTGATATTTATGACGATGCTGCTATGGTGCGTTGATTCCTTTTCATAAAGATGCTGTGACACAAGTATCACACTCCATTTCCGAATGAAGAGTTAATGCAAACGTATGCTAATATATTTTTCCAATGTGAAATGTGAATAATATGAAAGTGAAAATAGTATCGAGTAGGACTCGTTTTAATCTACTTGCCAGTAATGCTTTCTTTTCCAAATAAGTTTCCCAAAAATAAACCATCAGACTTATCGAGAGAATTAAATCGGCCACTGCATTTAGAAGGTGAATGGGAGGTTGGCGTTTCTAGTATTTGCTATGATAGCAATATTCAGAATGTGAATGATTTGGAAGAAATGATATTGACTCCTCGCACCCATGATGGAATAACGATGAATAATGCATTTCAGTTCCCATACAATTTAACATCAGATGGAAAGTGGAACTATTAATGGATTCAGATAAAATCAGATTCTTATGAACCATTTGGGAATGAGAAAATTATTAAGGCATTCAACAGTGGTAATACTTCCATCATGAAGAATAAAAATCAGAAAGCTTATGAGTTTACTATCTATCATTGGAGTGGGAGACAGTTCCTCCGCTTTCATTCTTTTACTAAAGGTCTTACGCTGAGGTTGGATAGTGAATTCTATCCACATCTTGGTTTTGGTCATGGACTACATCTAACATCAATTGCTACTGCAAATGTTAAAAAAGTTTATTCAAATCGAATCAACAAATTTCATTATAGATTTAAAATATTTGATGAAGATGTTGTAGAATGCGAAGAACGCATCATTTTGAAAAAGCGTGGTGTTCAACCTTTATCACTTATTGAGTTAGTAAAACGATGGAATGAGACTGTGGGTAAGAAGTATGGAGAGAAAATTATGGCGAACAAAAATAAGTTGGTTATTCAGAAATATAATGACAAACTTACAGTTTATTTCTCTCCAACCTTGCGTCATTTTGTAAGACATTATACACCTATTATTGGAAGCGGTGTGGTGTATGCTTCTCATGAATATCACACTAAAGCTGATTCAGTTAATGATGAATGGTGGGTGGACATCTATGGCGATCGCATCAAGAAAATTTACCAGTCTTATGAAGAATCTAAAGTTGCTATCAATATAATGCCGCGTCTATATCATACAGTTGAAAGCTTCATTCATGTAGTAAATCCTTATATACAACAGAAGTTGAAGCATGTGATGAAAAGTAAATATGATGTAAAGACACACCACATTTCGTTTTCAATTGAAAATCAACGCGTTGTTCTGAGACTGGGTGATGACATTCAATGTCAATTGAGTAAAAATTTGAAAAAACTCTTTGGTTTTTCAATGCTACAAACAGTGTTTGCTGCTGCGCATACGATTGGTATAGAAACACCAATGACACTTGATAAACATGAACAGCACCTTTACATTCAAAGTGATTTGATTCTACCTATTTCTGTTGGTGAGAAAAAAGAATACATTTTACGTGATTTCATTCATGATAAAGACGCTTCATATGGAATAGTCGAGAAGATGTTTGAATCTATTTTCTATCATCCCGTCGTCAAACAAACTATACCCTCTATTGCTATCAAAATTACCAATGGTTTACAAGAGTGCATCCACGTGAAAGATACTAAATCCCTCATAACGTTAGTGTTTCGGAAAACAAAGTGAAGTCTTTATACAACATTTATTGAAATATGTACATGAATGTGAAGCAATAGACTTTATACAACATCCACTGAAATATATACATGAGCGCACTTCAATAAACATTGCTATATACAAAAAGTCTTTTTACTTCGTGAAGGGTGGAAATATACAGGGATAGGAAAAATGTCTTTCAGTGGAAAAGTCATCACATGGGGAATGTACAGATGTGGACACATATTCACAAGGAAAAAACAATCTCATGCGATACATAAAACAACAATGTTTATCTACAGAAATCAACATCAAAATACTAAGTTAAGGATGATTATGCTAAGACATCTCCTGAATGTGGTAGTGTGAGTTTAATTCTTTTGGGTGGTGGTATGTTTGTGTCAGGATGTCAATGTGGAAGAGATATGTTGTGTTCTAGCCAGCACCTCTTATCCTCCCATGCTGAAAGCGCCCGTTTCCTAAAAGTATGAGTTTTGATCTCATGCGACTTAGATTTTAAGATTGTCATATTGACAAACGTTATATTTTTATTTCTATAGGCTTTCCTGAAATTTTTATGTTTCATGTTAGAGACCAATGATCTTGATATGCCTTTAGCACGCTTAATGGTATCATCACTATCCTTTAATTTCATAGAATACATTTTAGGGCGGAGGAGAATCATTTCAGCTATCTCCTTCCCTGCTGTCTCATCCTTAAAGCAGCCAAGTTTGGCCTTATTTTTGATGGAGTAGAGTGGATGATCAATAGGATAATTTGATGTATCAAAATATCTTTCTAAAGATTTTCCTACTTCATTAAAATTTAAATCTTTTTGAGTGGTAATACCTAAGAAGAAACTATCTGTATCACCACCCAACAAACGAACCTCTTTTACGAGAGGACATGGTTTTGGTAT
Source organism: Prostheceraeus crozeri (assembly GCA_907163375.1). NCBI lineage: Eukaryota > Metazoa > Platyhelminthes > Polycladida > Euryleptidae > Prostheceraeus > Prostheceraeus crozeri. The sequence goes on from CAJQUW010013017.1 coordinate 25,588, forward strand.
TTTATAGAAGAGTTGGTACATTTCAAGCTTAGAGTAATCTAGTACAGCTTGACCAATATAGATGGGTTTGCACAACTCAACTTCAGATTTTATCATTTTAACACCTATAAGGTCCTCATCGATTATGTCTCTATCGATGAATAGAGGTGATGAGGCCAATTTGTGATACTTTTGATCATCATTAACTAGTTTGTAGTTTACGCGCTTTCTAACATCCTCCATCGTCTTACCAAATAGACTGTTGTTCTTATATTTATAAAAATCTTTTTCAAAATTATTTTGGGCTAGTGCACGTTCCTGGCTGTTGCTATCAATATATGGTTTGAGGAAGGCTTTCTGTCTAAATTTAATAATGCGGTGAACTCTTTTTAAAATCATACCCATTTCTAAATAAAATTTTAAGATGCTAAAGTGGACTAGATAGTTTTCCTTATCATACTGGGTGAGTAAAAGTTTGCGGCAAGGCTTATAGTCGGGTTGACCGCATGATTCTAAATCTTTATGAAATTGTTTCATAAAGTCGGAAAACATATCTTTACTCACTTCACCTGATTCGGGTGCGAGTGGAAAATCTACGGTTTTATGTTTAATATTATTTGGATAGATTAGATCTATCTCAAAATAATATCCCCAATCACCTTCATCTGGAATTGCTAGTATGTTAGAAGGGTTGGAGAAATGCTGAATTTCACTATCATCTAACCAGCTAAACTCAGAGTGAGATAGCGGTTTGGATAATGAACTACCATACAAATTATTTTGATCATAATACTTAAGATGGGTATGATCATTACCTACTGTTTCAGATTTTAACCTATGTTTATTTACAAATGTGAGACCACCGCGAATTCCTCGCTCAAATAAATTATACATCTCTGGATCTTGTAAGAGATGAATGGTCTCACCAGTCATTTTAAAAGCAGACTTAAATGACATGGCTGGCAGACTGACAAAGTGGACGGGATCTAACTTATCTTCTTCTAATGCCACTCGTCGAAACTCCTGAAATACATCAGCCAGCAAAAATACATCTAACTTAAGGTAGGCAATCATATATTCACCAAATGTATGGCAGTCAAATTTTATCCATGCATCTTGTGCATGATCATAATCTTCGGTCTTACATTCTGCGCCGGTCAAATCATTTTTAAATTTATCTATGGGCGGAAGAGAAGTCTCGCCGAGTTTACTAATTGCATCAAAATATGCATATGGAAAGACTCCTTTCCGTGTGATGACTTCATCGGTTAGATTTGGATATTGTTTCTTAAGATTTTGTGTTAGTGGAAGAGACTTTAGATTTTGCACGAGAGAGGCCAGTGATGCAGTCATAAATTGGTAGGAATCTAAAAATTTTATATCAAAATAGACCGTCTTATTTTCTTTAGTTTTATCGACAGGCACTTTTGCTGTCATGGCCATAAACTTCTCTCTCGTTTGCGCTATTACATCAAGCTTCCACTCTTTCATTTGACCTAAACCTCCTTTTATTATCATATGGCTGTCGTAGCCCTTGAAATTATGGAAAATGACGGGTAATGTACGCCGCTTCATCCTCAGCGAAAAATTACATTTTGAACAGAGTGCGTTTCTAAATTTACCAGTGATGTGATCATGGTCGCGCACTTTCTTAATCTTATCATCGTCAAATGTTTTCCTACATTTGGGGCAAACGTTGCAACTATCAAATTTTACTTGATCATCTGCTGTCATATGCAATGATCTGCGATAGAGTTCACCATCATACTTTTGTTGAAATTTTACAGCCTGTTCGAGGAATTGTAGGAATTGGTAAATACAATCCTCACCTTGCCAGACGCGCATTTTATTTTGCCTACTCCTAAAGTGATCATGCCATACTTCATAGCAGGAAATGGCTGCTGGTCGATGGATGTTATCATCGATATAGCATTCGATGTCAGCATAGATGACACGAAGAGGACTTAGTTCATCGCCATTCTCTCTATATGAAAACTCCTTATCTTTGGGCATGCGTTCCATTTGCAGTTTACCTCGCTTACACCACTCATAATGAGTTTCAAATTTAGTTTTCCTCCTAAAGTGGCGAATACATCTGTCGCAGTAATATAACTCTCTACTAGAGTTTTCTAAGTGGTGGTATAAGCGAGAGATTTTGGGAATACCGCAGTAGTGCCATTCCTCACTATCATCCTGTTTTACTAATAACAGGTTTACTGTACGTTCATAACAACTCGAACGCGAGTTGTAGCGCACACCCTTCAATCCTTTTTCCCAAACATGGAGAACTATTTTAATGTTGTTCAATTTTTCAAATTTTTCTATATCTTTAATTTTCATATCGTCACTATTACAGTCATCGAAGTTTAATTCATTCTCACACTGCCTATAGCTATATGTGCGATTTCGATTCGCATTGATGTCATTATAGTGGAGAATGGAGAGGACAGCATATTTAAAACATTGCGATTCGCAATCGACATTGATGACTGCTGTTTTGTTTTTTAAATTTTTTGGAAGTTTAAAGGAGCCTCGACCACTATGATTTCCTAATAAACTGATTTTAAATAAGGCGGACTCAATGCCGTCAAAAATGAGACCGCTATCGCGCTCGTTAAATTTATCAATATTTAATTTTAATCCTTGGATGTGAAAATTTATCCAAGACTCATAGTCTACAACCTCGGTTGCAGGAGAGGAGGGTATGTGAAACTCCAACCTCTCTATTATTTGTCCAGTATGGTGGTCGATTTTTACATATTTCATTTTAAGATAGATGAGCGCCTTCATCCTAAAATTGTCTAAATTGTTGAAGAGCGCTTCTATCAATGATGAATTTTGATGAAACCATTCCTCAAAGTTAGCAATGGTTTCTGAGGAGTCCATCTGGTAGTTCCTCACTAAATTATTTATGGACACTTCAGTGAGTCGGATAGAGGAGGTACCGTTGGTGTAGGTATCGTTCGTGTGTGTATGTTGAAGTCTGTGCGAAGATAGTTCAAAACGTGTCTCGAAAGACTGAGCGCACAAGTCGCAAGAAAAGGAGACGACGTTAACAGAATCATCCCCACCTTCGGAGATTGATGCCGGCTTAGGTCGACAAACACCTCGCTTGATGTGTCGGGTGAGATCCCATTTCCTCGTGAAGATGTGCCCACAGTCAGCACATTCCCACTCGTTGCCATGCCGCGACAGTTCTGAGATGGAACTCACATCACCTGAAAGAGAAATCATTCTATCATCTCTGTTCAAGTCTCAGTGTATTGTTACAACCTACCTTGACTCAACAACTCTAAACTTTCCTCGAGAAGGGAGGGTGTTGGTGATGAAGTTGATGCCTGAAATTGAGGAAGATGCTATTAGCCACACGTTTGAGGGAGATGAGAGAGGAAATTTTCAACTTACCATTTCAACGAAATCAAGTTTAAGGTTGATACTTCTACAAGATAGAGACTTCACTCAAATTTGGAATTCACGAGATAGAAGTTCACTTGTACACCTCAAATAATAACAGAATTCGCTAGAGAACAGTTCACTTATGCGTCTCAAAGACAGAGTGAAATGACACGAATGTCACTTTGCATATATACTTTCATATTCATCATTCATTGGCTGTTCATTCTGATTGGTTGCTTGTTGATACTTAAGAATTAGAAAACATTTCAAAGTCATTATTCACAGTCAACATGACAAGTCCTCCAACAACACCAAACACAAAATTCTCTTCTCCATGCTCAACAACAAAGGCGCTCGTTGCACCAAACGCTCCAACGAAGGGGAAGGTAGAGAAGGTGTACCGACTGGACAATATCAGAAAGTTATCATTACCAGCGGATGAGGAAGAGGAGAGTGTATGTGAGAAGGAGTGTCCCGACTTAACAGGCGTGAGGTGGAAGTATCTCCAGTACGATACTGACGATGTGATGGAGATCACCAGCACGAAATTCCTCCACCAATTATGGGAGTGGTACACCCCTAACTCCCAGCCACGAACTATGGCAGAGTGGGAGTATATTGATAAAGTGAGGCTCGCAGTGGAAGAACGATTAAAGCAACTGAACTGTTTTTGTGATCTATGTGAAGCCAGACTCTGGGACGATATTGACGATGAAGACCTTTTGAAATACATGCCATAATAAATTTTTATTTCATATTATCTTTGCTTTCATACTGACTTACTTGAACGGGACTTCAGTGGATGATTTAACCATGTATACTTTTTCATTTGGAAATAATAGCACGCTTAGTCTAACTTGTAAATCTTATAACATTTCATATGGGCGATGATGGTAGATGAAATAGTGTTAAATAAAATTAAGATAGCTTACACTTCTGATACAGGGATAGCAATCGACTGCGATCCATGTGTAAAGAGCTTGTTAGACTACGAAAGAGAGAAGTGTGTTATGTTGCGTGTGGCGCGTGAGTGTCCTCCCATTTCATTCCATTCATCAATTCATCTCATTGATAGAGACAGGTAGAACTCATGGTTCTCATAACGTATGCAATGGATAGTTTTAGGCAACCTTCGACAGTTGGCTAAATGTCGCCCTGGCGCGAATGCATACTACGTTGAGACAGAGGCAATCACTTGCAAACATGACGCAGAGAGGTTTAACAAGATTGACCATTGCCGAATGTCCCTTGCGGTATACATAGCTACGGGTTTCACCGCCGCCCTTTACAGGAACGCCCGTCGAAAGGAAGTATTACACCGAACTTCATTTGCAACGTTCAAGTTGACTGATAGCAGATTCAACTTAATGATAGTATTCGCCAGTCCGAAGACTGCCCAGGGCAAACCGCGAGGAGGTTCTATCATGTCTTGCCCCATGGTGGCCCTTAAGAGAGCCGATGGTTCGTTCTCGGGAGTAACGTCATCTTACACCCTACCAATTCTGCTGAGAGAGTCTTTGACTCTCTCCTTGGTAGCAGTGTCGACTTCCACACTAACTGGTACATGGCTAAAAAGTGGAATGTAGCGTCATTCCGTTGGATTGACAGCAGTTGCTGTCATCGGATTGCCAATCCGAGCAAGATTATTAAAAACTCTGTCTTGCTCCTCTAGCCTGGTAAACTCCTCAAATAAATTTCGCGGCCTTAACTGCGGTCCGCGAGGAGAGCTGACTTGACTGTTCGTCGTCTGCATGATTGAAATGAAATGAAATGAGAGGCAGTGGTTTATATACCCCTCTAACGCGACGCAACGTTCAAGTTGACTGATAGCAGATTCAACTTAATGATAGTATTCGCCAGTCCGAAGACTGCCCAGGGCAAACCGCGTGGAGGCTCTATCATGTCTTGTCCCATAGTGGACGATTATACGGTAGTGTGTTAGTAGATTTCAATCACTGAAAAAGGAAGATGAGAATCATTTCATTTGTCTCATCAACGTTTATCATGGGAGCAATCATTGAAGGGGCATCTAATGAATTACATTTCACTCTACTCCATATCATAAAGACTAACCTTTGTCGAATGGCTGAAGTACTCTGACCTGGCGAGAGAAAGCGTCACGTTGAGTATGAAGTCGAATGCCCAACATGAGCAACGGCTCAGAGGTTTCGGTCTAACAAACGACGAACAACCCGTGCAACACAATCCCTCTACGGCAGTACCCGCCGTCCCGAAGGAACGCTCGAGCAAAGGAGATATTACAGCGATGATGTGCTTTATGAGCAGAAGTGAATTTCTTGATAGCAAGAGACTATTCAACTAGATAGCAAGTCAAAACAACCTGATAGCAGGACAAATGTATAGTCAGTAATTTACACTTAGTGAGGAATGATAGATTTGAGTGTAGTGAGTGGCACTCGATCCCGTCGACAGCCCGAAGGCCTTGTACTGATCACTAGGGAAGTGAGAGATCTTCCCCGATACCCGCTATTTACAGCTTAAGACATCATTGTCACTGCCCCGAAGTGGTAACAGCAACGCCGAGTCAAAGGTAGTGAACAGTAGCTGGGATCTAACCCCTCAAAGCTGCCTTAGTCTTAGTTAAATTTGAAATCTGATAGCAGATTTGAACTCAGCATACTTGAAAACCTTGAGGAAACATCCCAAGTTATTGCTTTGATCAGCTTGATAGCAAGCCGTAGAGTGCTTGATTCACCAGCGTTTTGCAATGGAGATGTTTAGAGGCCACCAATGACAAGATAGCTAAGACTCAACCGATTGGCGTTCAAAGTGCTACGTTGAGAGCTGTGTCAAATGCCCAACATGAGACATGAGTTGTCCCAGCGGTTACGGTCTCAAATATGACACATTCCCTTGCCACACTTATCACTACGGCATCGTCCGCCGTCCCGAAGGAACACCCTGTCAGTGGAATATTACAGCAAAACTCTCCGTGTCTTGCTCGCTTTCAGTGAAAAGCCGCTTATAGCATGAGAAGACTGGCTCAGACATGAAAACCTGTAGAGTTGGTAAGAGGTGGACAGACTTTTAGCAGCTTGATAGCAAGCCGTAGAGAGCTTGATTCACCAGCGTTTTGCAATGGAGATGTTTAGAGGCCACCAATGACAAGATAGCTAAGACTCAACCGATTGGCGTTCAAAGTGCTACGTTGAGAGCTGTGTCAAATGCCCAACATGAGACATGAGTTGTCCCAGCGGTTACGGTCTCAAATATGACACATTCCCTTGCCACACTTATCACTACGGCATCGTCCGCCGTCCCGAAGGAACACCCTGTCAGTGGAATATTACAGCAAAACTCTCCGTGTCTTGCTCGCTTTCAGTGAAAAGCCGCTTATACCATGAGAAGACTGGCTCAGACATCATTAAAAATGCTTTCATTGACTTCAGCAGGGTCGAAAAGCCCCGAAAACCTCCAAAACTAGTGAATTTAAATTTTTCAACTTTTTAGCACTACTTCTGAAATTTTATAAGTAGTCCATCACTTAGGGCAGGTCAATAGCGACCGAACCTTTTTTGAATCAAGTCAAACGGACTTGTAGAAGCAAAGTTACAAGCCTTTAAAGTTTTGGAGTCTTTTATGGCCTGGAGACGAAGACCATCTCCTGGCGAACCTCTAAGTCTGACGCCTTAGCTGATATCAGCAATGAAATTTTCTAAGTCGGTTTCTTACAGAAACTCGGGATTTGGAATGTCCGAAGCTATCATCGGAGCTCAGAGAGACGACTTACCGTTGGCAATCTCTCGTCTGAATGACAAGTCTCTGTCGGTTCCCAGCTTATATAGTGTGTGGCGATCAGCTGACGACGTAATACCCATCATCCAAACACTAAAAATCCCGTCTATCTCCGCTTCTAGTGCTCCGATTGAGCTGGAAATACACCATTTCCATGTAGAATTTGACGCTAAATCCGAATCTGGCCTCCGTTTTCCCATCCGATGCTTCGTTTTGGCTCTACAGTAGGCAGCCATCGCAAAAATTCTAACTGTCGTTTTTTCGAAAAATGTTGAAAATTTTTCTGTCCGATTGACTTCAAAATCTCCGATTGACTTGAAACTTACCATGTTGATAGAGAATTTCACGCTGATTCCAAATCTGAAATCCGTTTTCCAATCCGATGCTTCGTTTTGAAGCTACAGCCCAAAACGTCCCAAATTCTAACTCTGTCGTTTTTCGACAATCTCCCAAAATCTTAAATGGCGTCTCACATCTAAACGAAGACAGATAGGAACAAGCCGATTCTTTCAGTGAATTTGTCTCACTCTTAGCTTTCAAACGAGCTATGGCACGACTAAATCCGTCCACTGGAAGGCAAGATCGAAGCAAGCTGTCCAGAGGGGGGGGGAGTCAGCGAAATTTTTCTCTCCGATTGCGTTCAAATTCACCATACCGATAGAGAATTTCACGCTGAATCCAAATCTGAAATCCGTTTTCCAATCCGATGCTTCGTTTTGAAGCTAGAGCCCAAAACGTCCCAAATTCTAACTCTGTCGTTTTTGCCAATGTCCCAAAATCTTAAATGGCGTCTCACATCTAAACGAAGACAGATAGGAACAAGCCGATTCTTTCAGTGAATTTGTCTCACTCTTAGCTTTCAAACGAGCTATGGCACGATAAAATCCGTCCACTGGAAGCCAAAATCGAAGCGAGCTGTCCAGAGGGGGGGGGAGGTCAGCAAAATTTTTTCTCTCCGATTGACTTGAAACTCACCATACCGATAGAGAATTTCACGCTGATTCCAAATCTGGCCTCCGTTTTCCCATCCGATGCTTCGTTTTGAAGCTAGAGCCCAAAACGTCCCAAATTCTAACTCTGTCGTTTTTTCGAAAAATGTTGAAAATTTTTTCTCGCCGATTGCCTTGAAACTCACCATACCGATGCAGAATTTCACGCTGAATCCGAATCTGGCCTCCGTTTTCTCATCCGACCACTCCTTCCACTCGAAACAGCCCATTTTACAACCCAACATTCAGCACGAAAAACATCACACACTATAGCCTCAAGACTAATCCTGGCGGTCGCCCAAGTCCACCACGACACTCAGACCCGAAGCACCACGGCGGCCGACCACGACACTCTGCCGTTCCAGAGGGGAGGGGAGGGGAGGGGAGGGGGAGGGGGGGACGTCAGCGATGGCGGCCATCTTGCGCTATCTGGTATTTGTCACTTCCTTACTACTGTCGAATCTTCGTTTTGCAGACGATATTGTCTTTCTAGCAACGTCTGGGAACACTCTCGAGAGAATGCTACAAGACTTGGCATAATAAACTCTAATTAATGAACAAAAAGAAAACAAAAGTTATGTTCGGAGCGGAATGTCAACAGCAGCAAATAAGAATAGATAATGAAGCAATCAATGTGTGCGAAGAATATAACTATTTGGGCCAGAAATTTTCCCTGAATAAGAAAAATCATGAAGATGAAATTAAATGGAGAATCGTGTGCGGTTGGAAATCTTTCGGCAAGTACTCGGATAGACACGTATTAAAGAGTAGAGCTCCTAGGAAATTGAAGAAGAAGCTCTTTAAAGCTTGTGTGATGCCCTACATGTCATACGCCCTGAAACATGGACAATAAATAAAAGGATGGAGGACAATATAGCAGCTGCCCAGCAAAAGATGGAAAGAAGAAAACATCAGATGGGAAGACAGAAACACAAATGCATGGGTAAGACAGCAGACGGGCCTAATAGACTTGCTCATAGCCATCGAGAAGGCGAAATGGAAGTGATCTGGACATATGTCCAGAATGAAGGACAATAGGTGAACTTACAACATCACTAATTGATACCTATTGAATGGAAAAGACGCAAAGGAAGACCACCCACGAGATGGAGAGAAGACCTAGACGACTTCTGGAACGATGTCTCGACTGGGGAAGGAGGAGAAGACAGGAGAAACTGGAGAATCCGTGACGAGGACTATCTTTAGAAGTGGAGAACAAACGACTTATGATGATAATGAACTTGAAATTGACAACTATAATTTTATTTCAACTATAGTTCCATTCTCATCGGATAACAAATATTTCTGCCATGAATAATTGTGAAAATTGAATGGGTAAAAATTACTTTGCTGTCAATTTTAGCCACGTCTAACACATTTCCAGCAAGTTAAATTCTGTAAATATACTACACGATGTATAAATGCACGTCACATTCTTTTACTGCAAGACAAACAAAAATGGGTCTAATTCTGTTCACATGGATCTTAAGCAGCCCGCTTTCTTTTTACTTGGAAATGACTTGCATTTATCCACTAGAAACTACAACAGAACTTCTAATGCGTTGCTCTTCCAGTTGGCCTAATGAATGCCGATATAGGCCTATCAAGGGACTTTACTCTTTACAGCAATTTCAACATCTTGTTTAAAGACAATTGCAACTCTTGCATAATTGTTGCAAGCATCTGAAATATTATGTATTAATTGTGATGGATCACAGAAAACAATACACTCTGAAGATTCGATGCAATACTTTATACTTTATTCTTTGTTTTGGGACATAAATAAATCATCGTATTGCTTATGTGTGTGCAACATAATGATCTGTGAAACAATTGAAATCCTTAGCTTGATGATTCTTCTTTGCATCCGAAATGAGAAATCTTTGAATAATATCAAGAAACGTCTAAAATATGTTCAGTCAAAAACATGCTACAAAAGTCTTTATTGTCATAACACTTTGGCTGTCTTTTGGGAGATAGAAGCTACAAAAGATGGATGATCTTGAAGGTGATTTCTGTACACCATTGACAAGCTTATAACTCAAGCACAACTTTACTATGTCTATGGAGGGCCAGAATAGTAAACCGTGTAGCAACACACTTCATACACTGCTATTCATCGCAATTAATAACGCAAAGTTTGGTCAGACACGTCAATGAGAATGAATTTCGAATCAGCATGGAGCCTAGAGGCAGCAGCAGTCAGCATTGACATGAAATTCGTGAAACTGTGGCTTATGAAGGAGTATTTCCGCAATTTATGATGAGGGCACACCTGCAACACCTGGTTTTAGGGCTGCAACACCCTTGCCGGCGTCCCTGCTCATTACTAATGCAACAATTAGCATAACCAAAGTCGCATAAACAAAATGTTGATTGAAGCATCTGAGAATAACTTCCATCAAATGTAGTCGGTCATAGGCCTACTGGCTAGTGATGCAAATGGAAAATTTTCCAATTTTTTCAAAATTTTCCGGAAAATTTTCCATTGGAAAATTTTGAAATTTATTTTTCGGTGATTGACCTTTTTTCCTTTGTTTTGGAGACTTATCATAGTCGTTTGAAAAGACTATGCAATATTCAAAGACCAAAAACTTCTCTATCATCCCTATGTTAACTTTTATAACCAACTGCACCTTTTCCACGTCTATTGATGATCTTTCCAAATGAATTTCAGACATTAGATGGATTTCAGATTCTAGCTGAATTTCAGATATCTGTCAGACGCTCAACTTTGAAAAGATCTTAAATTCAACTGGAAATTCATGTGGATCATATCTGAAATTCATTTGGGCAGACCTGAAATCGAATTGGAGCTATGAACCATGAACTAGAAATGGAGGATGCGTATCCTCAGCGAAGATGTCGGACAATAGGCCAGAAGTTAGAGGCTATCATAGATATTCTTTTACTAATCACATATGATATTTTTAGTTTCCAAATATCTCACGAGTTTACAGTCGCTTCTTTATATCTTCGAATATGGTCGCTCATGAATGCTGCGTGGACTGTGTGCATACTTCACTTGTTCATCAACACATGAAGAATTTGTATCACTGATCAACGCTGCATAATAAAGCTTAACTTTCAAGCTAACAATTAGCAAATTCCAAAATGAAGTACATATTTTTGCTCCAGATCTTTCACATTGCATGAGATTATGCCTTTATAGTAAAGCAAGATTTACGTTATCCCAAACGGTGATAATTAAAAATGCTAACATGATGGCACAAGCCACTGGTGGAAAAGGAATGTTCAAAAATCCGCGGACTGAACTCGTATTGCTACGATCGCTTTAATCGAAACAATGACGAATTTAAGAGTTTTAGACCCAATTTATTGGTACGTAGCTGCCTCGGCAGTGGAAGTGCTCAAATTATAAGGCCTATCAAAAAATCAAAATTTTCAAAATTTTCCAAAATTTTCCAATTTTCCCATAATTTTCCACGGAAAATTTTGATTCAAAATTTCCCGGAAAATTTTCATCACTACTACTGGCTAGTCTTATCTTTCACAGTTTTGAGTATCTGGAGTTCAGCTGATTCCAAATTATTTATGATTGTCCTTTTTCAACCAGGATGCGTTCAATTAATAAACTTGCTGCTTCTGGTGAATGCTCACAGGTCGGTTCTTGTTCTTTTAGGAATTGTTATTTTCACTGCACAATTTTATCATCAGTAAATGTATCATCTGTGGAAATATTGGCAACAAGAAATAGATAAAAGGCTTATATAGAAAGCATAGAGTAGGGACATATAGGTAGAGTGTCGACTCAAAAAAGTATCTGTATACAGTGAAAATTTTTATATCAATGGATTCAGTTTTTTGCGGAGATTACGTTCCCGTGGTCCAAAAAATTAATTGAGCACACTTGAAAAAATTCAAAATTTTTCCAATTTAAATACTACCGAGATGACTCTCCTATGTAAATAGTATGAAGCAAGTTGGATATCAAAAGGAATGAATATTTGCTATTAAGCATCCTTACTAAGCGGAAATCAAGGGAATTTCATTATCCGTATTATAATGGAAGTCTTCATGAAAAAGTCGCGATAGTATTCGTGCTTTCTTGGCTGAAATTTTTTAATTCAATTTTCACCGGTATCGTTTTATGATTCACTAAATTCATGCTTCATTTCTTGAATCTGAATAGTGATGTGGACCCTTCACATTTTTCAAAGTTAAATGAAATCATTGTCTTTGATTATGTGATTTTGCTGTGCCAGTGGCAGGTTGCAGCTGTGACACGATCACGCTTAAGAAAATACTCTTGAAGTTGAGCATTAAAGTAATAGGAAACCATCGAATTGCTACTTTATCAAACATTAAATTTCCAAGGCTGTCATGACACTGAGAATGTGTGAAATACCATCATTCCTTCTGCATTGCAATCATGATCACTCAATTGCGTTGCAATTTCTGAAAAATTGCAAAAATTTGCATATCTCACATTTGATGACAATGCCACCTGTATCTCCCTTGAGTTCATTTAATAAAATCGAAAGTGTATACACATTGGGGATTTAATAAAGCGGAGTTATCACTCTACCTAATATACCCACTCTATGATAGAAAGTAACAAAAATGCGCTTCGTAGCTTGCACTTGACATATTTAACTGTGTTCCAAATTCTCCTTGGCGAAAGAAAATGCGCTTACAAAGTCTTTTGCAGCATCATTCGACATTGGAAGAAAATTCAGTTTGAGAGTTCCTCGTGAATCTATCATAGCGATGAAAGTTTTGCTTCGATACAGGCAAGTTCAAGTTCGATGAAGAAGATTTTTTACACATTTCGAATTTAAATATAACAGGTTTTTTCTCAGTTGTTCGCTGCATGCAAGTTTGACTGTATCAATAATGCATTATTTCTGCTTGACATGTATTCACTGGTATGCAGAAAACTGTTCACTTTGGCACCTTGTATGTCATTTTTTCAAAGTTTTCTCTATTAGTTATTTACAGGAGATAGTATGATGGTGAAGAACTGCTCCCTCATGAGCTGTATAACTGTGTCAGGCATTCGTCCGGCGCCTGCTGGAACAACGAAAGTGAAGGTTAACTTTGACATTGATAGATATGGAGTCTTGAATGTGAAAAGTGATCACAACTTGTTAATCGATTTCAAAAAGAACCGCATGGTGGACAGTGCAATATCAGAAACTAAGGAATTGGTGGAGGAATTACTGATGAAATCTCGAGATCGCCGCGAATGTTTGGAAATAAAGGCGGAATTGTCAAAATATTGCAATACAATCTTGGGAGTGTGTGAGGCGATGCAATCTTCTCTAAATCTCAATATCGACGAGCTACCGGAAGAAATACAGAAATTAATGCAGGAGTCTCACGAGACCCTTGATTGGCTTATAGATCTCTACGTAAGTACGATCTATCTTCAGTTGTCATGCGCTGCAGTGCATATTTCTTTGCGTGCGTTATCATGATCACCACTGCGTTATCATTGCTGTCTCCGTGACACAGTGGTGAAGTGCGTGACCTAGCGATATTTTGGTTCAAAGGTCGAGCCCCGAAAGTCAGCAGGAAGGTCTTCCGGTCTATGAAGTCAGCATCGACTACGTTATAACTTCACTTTTTATGCAAGCATGCTCTTTGGAATTCAGCCCGCGTGTCTTCTGTTTTCCTAGAAGGGAAGCTTTACAAAGCTTAGGAGTAAGAAAGCTTTGCAAAAGAGTTTCGTAATGCCAAGGAAACATCACCATTTGAAAGCGAAATGCCATAGTTACCGAAAAATAAGCTGGCAATTCAACGACAGGCACGCAAATTTGCGAGAAGCTTCAGTGGCAGAACCAATATCGCATAGCAAAAAGAAACTTATTTTCCTATCGCTGCTATCGGAAAGACTTGTGCACAATGTCCTAAATTCTTCCAATCTGAAGGAGTCGTGGCATATTGAAGGAGTTCACATGAATCCACAAACGACGAAGTCCATTTTTTCTATTCAATTAATTCATCAAGTTTCTGAATTTTTCATTAAAATTCTCTTCGCTTAGCAAGTTCCTACTTATGTCGTTTTGTGCAACTCTTGTATTTTAAAAATAACATATGTGCTTCGACAATCCACTGTAGTTCCTTGTTGACGACAGTCATATTGTCAGAAGGACAAGACGGTCATGTGTTATTCAGCAGATGTCAGATGAGAAAAAGACTTGTAAGTATTGAGTTAAATCTATTCATCTGTTATCAAACACGTAGAAACTTTACGAATTCATTACCAATATTCACAATAATTATCAGAAAAGAATATCACCGTCGAGAACTCTAGAACACCGATTTGGCAATGAATTTGATTGCAATTTACAACTTTAATACAAGTGAAATTTATTACAATATTTCCATCTCACAAAACAGCTGTTCTGAGGACAGCATGAAAATTGAAACAGCACAATAGTCTTCACATCAATCAATAAAATCACAAGTTTGATTGCCAATATTTCTCTTGAAAATATCAGACACTATTTGCCTTGTGGGACTCCATGATTTGCTATGAAATACAAAGACAGAATATTACCATTAGCGGATTATCTGAAAAACTCAGGGTATAGTTGAAGATCTTTCTCATTCGAAGACAGACTGATGTTGAATTTACTTAAAACAATGGGATAATGCTCCAAGAGTCGTGCATGTAAAATGATGGCAATCATCACATGATAAGAACTTAGAAAAGAAGAATAAAAATAATGACCCTTCGAAATTTGACATAATTTCAAAATACTCGTCTCAAGATTGAAATTTTGCTTAACTGGCAAGCGGTTGAGTTTACTTATACACCTTACAGCCCCATGTACCACACTGCTTTTGAACTTGCATATCCAACAGGTCTCTAATTAAAAACATTGCTTCTATGCCCGATGGGAATGATCTGCATCACTTCACTTACTTCTCTTGTATCTCATCAACCTGACGAATTGAATTTGACTAAGTCAATCTGAGCATTAATACTCATTCAGATGTCACCCTTTTAGAAGAACTCCGGAAACTGCACAATTCAAGCTCAAAATTCAAGAGTCGTCATCAAACAACTTCCCAACAGTTAGCTATCTCTATAAGTTGCAAATCTTGGCACTGGCAACTCAGTGTTAGAAATAAAAGAAATACATTCCTCTGATACACAGATTAAGGGATATGAACAGCAAAGTCATTCATATGTTAACCCTGAAATTCTATCAGCTATAGACACAATGGAACTTAATGGTAATATTATAATTTCAACGAAGGAATTATTTTTCTTTAGACTTTCAATCTCATATATCCAAGTCATATGATCCACAACTTTGAGAATCGAGAGAAATCCGTCATCAATACTCGACCACACGATATAAAATAACAAATTACTAGACTTCACGTAAAACAATCGAATGATTTGTCAGCATATTCCTCTCATGCAGAATGATATCATGATTACTTTGTCAGATTTCTGATTGTATTCAATTCACGACAATCGGCGGAATGAACATATTAAATGCAAAGTGCATTGTGTCGAGACTATTAATGTTTTGTAATCCGATAAAGTCTTGTCCATAAATTCCTTGCCATCTTTAATAGACGCTGAATACACAACCTTATGGTCATAAGATAACTATTCAATCCACTGAACATCGCAGACGTCTGAATACAAAAATGCATTCCCTTTGTTCGCACTCATAACATGTATATTGTCTGTGTCGTCTAATCTTGCATTTCTCGTTGACAGGAGGAGTCAACATCTGCGATGAGAGAATGTCTGCAGATGTTGCGACGAGACAGTCAACCACTGCTGGGTGAGCAATAAGGATCACGTGTCCGTGAAGATGTAACTGTATTCCTGTAAGAAGTTGCGGATTTGATCACCATTGATGTTTGAGTCCTTCAGGAACTGATCGATTACTTCTACCTGCTGCTTCTTGTCCTGCAAAAGAATGTGATGTCAATAGATATTGTATTTATGTAAAATTACATGAAAATAATTTATACAACATGACTGAAATGTATCAATAGAAATCAAGTGATACCTACGTCAGAATTTGATAGTTTTAACAGCATTTCTAGATAAGACAATATGATATCCAATTAAGTCGTACGCACATAACGTGCCCAATTTTCGGTAAAATAAATTTTCTTTTACTATGACTCACTTAAAAAAGAATCCGGATCGCAGCCCGATCACATCCCTGACCCGATCCGAAGATCTGGAATTTTATGAAATCGAATGCTTTCGAATGCGAACGGCGATCTAACATAGACAAATTGCATCTCCGTGTTGCAATCAGACTGTCGATTATTTTGCCTTGCTAAATGACTGGAGCATCGACGTCAGAGTGTTAGTGTCCTTCGAGGCTTGTTCGTTAAAATTTGCTCTTTATTCTGCTGTCAAGGGGAACAAACTGCACCGGAAGGAACAAGCAATCAGGTCTGCACAAGCGAGTCAAGACCGAATCTGACTTTGTAAAGTCTAATCTGCTAGTTAAGGCCATTTTGATGCACACGATGAAATAATGTGTAATGCCATCTAAATTGATAGATCTGGATTTAGTGGCGATGCCAGCATGTTACATCTTCAAAGATTGGCCGGCCTATTCGTGAATGGATAAAGCCTTTAACACACAGAAGATGATTCCATCGTTCAATGGAAATGCGTTGTTGACATTTTATTACTAAAATTGAAAGTTCCGGAATACCGTGACTGAGATTTTCTGGGAGACTAAGATGTCAACCGATTACATTGCCATAGCCTACTCAGTTAATGATCGATGTTGAAAGCAATCACGAAAAAGGCATATCCTTTGCAGTTCAAGCGGAGAAGATTCAAATCAACAAACTCAAGTTGAAGCGATATTTAAATCAAATTGTAGATCTAACTGTCATTACCTTGTCACAAGAAATGATACAGCTGAAACAGTCTAAATTTACACATTCAGTCAACATTCTAGGCAATCTCTTTCATTCTGCCAATATGCATGATCTCTATTCGGCAAGATTGAAATTAGGACGGTCTTCAACAACGTGCACACGCATGGAAGGGTTCTTCAAAAATGAGTACTGATGCATTGAAGGGGAGATCAGGGAATTGGAAAACTTGAGATTTTTTCGTGTGCATTAAATGGATAGTCCCAAACCAGGGATTACACTGGGTCAAGATCCGGATCTGGGATGCGGCGGGTCTGTGTGTAAATAGCCGGATCCGGTGTGATATCCGCCCGGATACAGTGAAGAGCGCTGGAGATAAAATGTTGATGGTCTTTAATGCTGCGGAAAATCCTATTTAACGATTGAAGTTATAAAAGTTATAGAGCTTCAAACTAGTTTTTCTCGTTACTCACTTAGAGTTGGGAGTGCATATGGGCAGCTAAGAATGCGAATATAAATCTGAATAGAAATATTTTATTCAGGAATATTTGCAGCTCGATATTGAATGACCATCTATTAAGGTTACAGAAAAGATGAAGCAAATTTTTCATGCTTTGTTCATTCTAATTGTCATGTTACCGTTGTAAGCTTGTAACCATTGCACCCACTTTACTAATCCTCACTAAGGAATGAATGGACATCCATGAATTTCGAAGCTAATAACATGACAAAAGATCCATTGTGATTCACCAGACTCACTGTATTGGTCCAACTACCTACCTATATACTTACAATGAACAATAGCAGTAATTATCAATAAGTTTATAATAGTGGGATATACGACTATCAGTTGGAAAAGCACAAATAAAAGCAAGTTTGACATATTTCCTTTCTTTTAATTACATACACGTGCTTATCGCTATTGAACTTGGTCTGGATTAATCTCTTTAGATTAACAATCATGGTAAATATACACTTAATTAATACAGAAATTCAGTTTCAGTTATCATGCCTTAAGAAAGAGTACACATTTCTCTATGCTCGGCCTCAGATTGTATTACCGTCATTTTAAATGCTTGTAATCATCTACTGATATTTAGTAATGAAATTTCGTAAAAATGGTATAATAACAACTGAGAACCAGAGTGACACCTACAGTTGGCGATAGCAAAGTCCTAGGATTTCAATATCACTTCATTAGTATGTATTATGAAACGCATAATTTAAAGTTAATCTCAGAAACCAAGCTATTCAATATTTCATGGTAATGAAAACGAATTACATGCAATTTTATCACTTTTGATAATAGGATCCGGGATCCGCCCGGGTACTCGGGTCTAGGATCCGGAACCGAGATCCGGGTGCTTGAAAAAACCCGGGTATTTGCAATCCCTGTTACAAACCCAGTCCTATCGCCAGTTATTGAGCACATCCACAAAGAAAGAAGCAATATTTCAACTCACTGTGATCATCCTCTCGAGACGCTTCACCTCCCGCAAGGTCCGCATGACGTTGCTGTGACGTTTCTCTTCCTCATCGATTGTGGACAACGTGTAGAAGTTTGAGACACGTCTGGCCATTTGGACAGCCGGGCTGGGAGACGAGGATGTGCTCGGATGACGTCGGACAACACCGTCACTGTTGCTAGAGGAGACAGAGCCTGTTTCGACTCTCTCTTCATCATCCTCATCGCTTTCTGAGAAGTCGACGCCAGGATTGGAAGGAGCAGCCACTTCGGTATACGCCCGCCCGAAGCCTCCCATCTGTTGTAACTGGCTAGTGTCATATCCAATGGCAGCCAACCCGAGCTTGTTCATCCATTTGGACCTGTCTTGTTCTGACTCCGAGGCGAAGGTGATCGTGTTGTAATCGTTGTAGACACGAAAAGCACTGAAAAAGAGATGAAATTATGTTCTATTTGATTAGCCTCTGCTACAATATTAACTATGGCAATTGCATATTTGAATGTGATTTGATTAAGTGGCTCAGTGGTTTATGTCATCAAGAGGTGCAGGGTTCAAGCACAACCACAAACATTTTAAGTCATTGAGCAGCATTTCCTTAAGTGCGCTATACCGCCACCGTTGGATTTACAAACGGATTTTGTATAATTCGTGATATACCAAATATTAATTCTTTGTATTACATATGAAAGCGATAAAGCAATTGATTATGCAATAGCTGTAACGTACGTTTCCACTTCACACGAGTGAATCTGACCAGTCCTTATAATTCATCAGCTGTCGTCCTGATAAGAAATCCATGATGTGTAACGACTTATATATTTCAGGTACTCAGAGTGCTATGTTCTAGTGTGGCTCAAATGCACCTTTGATCATTTGGTCTACCCTCGGTAGATCTTTTCTTGAAATCTCCTCGGTATTGCTAAGTATATAGATCGTAAAATCAAGAAAATAATATGATAAAAAAGGATTTGACATATTTATTTCAAATTCATCTCCTAATTTGTTCACTTCTCCTTCCAGCGTAATAATTTTGAGTTCGAGTGGGGATCAGGAAACCATCGGACGATTGGGGTGGGGAGAGAGTGAAAGAGGTGGAGTGAATCGTAAGGAAATATGTTTTTAACAATTTAACGGACAGGTTTTTCATCACTAGACGAAATATTTTTCTTATCTCGAGTATACAGTGCATATCTCCGATTGGATATGATTCTACACATCTCTTGAAAATCTAACAATATTTGTTGCACTGATGAAGACAAAAATCCAATTTTAATCAGCATTCATTGTGTGATTCCATTACCAGCACATTGTTGCCATGGCACTGACTGAAGAGCTGCATCATACCTTTCAGTTTGTGATCTAAGGAGTCAATGAAATAAAAATCCCTCTTGAAGAACACGTCTTCCGCAAACTTTGTGATGACAATTTTAGCGAGCTTCGAGAGATAACTTGTGCATACGGAGGTGTGATGGCTTATCGAAGGAGCTTCTCTCAGTCGATTCTATTCTTGGTACAATGGAGTTATTGAGTTCTTCGAAAAACATGTTAAGGAAAGTGAAAGAACGGCGAAACTCATCTGCATAACAGTCACTTTCTTTCTTCAATGAAGCAAAAAATAGATTCAGGGTTAGATGATTTCAGTGACACTCTGTAATTAAGCATGATTTCCCATCTTTTTGAAAAACTATTCGTCAAAGTTAACGTTGACAGAGGTAAGCTTCACCAATATCCAAATTCATTAAAAATCAAGTTGATTCAAATCAATGGGATTGGTATATTCCAAGCATCTTGCTAAACTCGATCGAGATTTGTAACAGCCCTTCGGTGATATCACCGCATTAGATATTCCTATGTAAGATTGATGTCATCGCCTATGAGACCTTCACAAAGTTCCGATGAAACTTTAAACTTCAGGAAATGACGATGTGATTCTGAAGTTCCCGGATGAAAATAATTGCTATTTCTTATAATCTGTCGGACGAGTATTCAATTCCTTCGTCTGTATCCTAAAACTCGGATCGATCATGCAAGATATTAAGAATCTGGTGTCCGTACGTCAACCAATCGCATTGAAGTATGCACTGATGCACACACCAAGTATCATATCTCAACAATATTACATTCTATCAATAGACTCAACCTGCATCAACTATGCACTATGTAAAAATGCATCAGATTGAGCACGGCTACAGATTTTTATTTCTACCTTATCTTGCATACAAACGTACTTTCTGATTCCTATGTCATATGGATGTAACCACGGTGGTCTCCGTGGCACAATGGTCAAGTGCTTGGCTTAGCGATCTTTTGGTCCAGAGGTCGAGCCCCGAAGGTGTCATTGGATGTCGTCAGGAAGGGCATCCGGACTAAAAGTACTACAACGCTCCATAAGTCTGACTTTGTCAGCACCGTCCAAGCCCCAAGTATGGGGATTAGTGACGTAAAAACTTCATTTTTTTCATGGATGGCAGCTGCCTGGGCGACAATGTGTTAAGCGCACATAAAGAAGGCGATGGACGAAAATAGTTTGGGGAGCACTGCTCGAGAAAAACACAGTTCTAAGAAACAATCCTGCTGGCCTGTCTACCCTGACAATGGAATCGAGCAAGATACAAAAAAAGATTTTTAACGTACAATTATAATTTTTTCAGTTCATAATACATTACAACAATTTCCTAAATGCACAATCTGCAACTTTTGAGATGAAAAGCGATGCGATTGTTTTAACACAATACTGACAATTGCTGTTCAATAATTGTGGTTCTCCATCATTTTTCTACCTATTTGTTCACTACTATTTAAGTCTGTAAGCAGTAAAACCAATTTAAAAGAGAAACAATTATATCTTGATGCAAAGTATAAGGATTGTTGTTCGAACGCAATAATGCCCTCGTATAAG
Organism: Prostheceraeus crozeri; assembly: GCA_907163375.1. NCBI lineage: Eukaryota > Metazoa > Platyhelminthes > Polycladida > Euryleptidae > Prostheceraeus > Prostheceraeus crozeri. The sequence goes on from CAJQUW010013017.1 coordinate 46,914, forward strand.
ATTGAAGCCCATAACAGCATACATTTTCAATAGAACATTTGACGTCTAAAAAAGATTACTCATTCTCTTTATCAATTCTATCGTTTGTCTTTCATGCAGCGTTTTTTTCTTCAGTACAATTAGATTTCTTTGCTTCACTTCATCTTTTACTGGTCCGTATTGATTTCAGTCGATTTGTAGTTAGTACACTTCTTAATATTGATAATTTTTCTAAGTCATACATGCTTAAGATTAAAATGACGCGTCAAGGTTAAATACATCTACTTAACGTTCACTTGTATTCACAACTTACTATCGTCCTTTGACTTCTAGGAGTGGAGAGATGACGAAGCCACGTAGATTGATGAGTCCTTCAGCATGCTGATCCTGGAATGTGGGATATTAGGTCTTCGTGGATGGGTGAGAGAAAAGCAGACAGACAAGTTATATGACAATACACATGAAAATGATAGTGAAACTAATGAACGGGAGGTGCTTTATCGATCGTGTCGCTCGTTGGGGCAGCATTTTATACTACTTACTTGTATTACAATCTTGCCTTGAAATTTCTGAGTCTTGTGGTCCGTTTGTCAATCTGGGGCGACCGCACAGAAACACTGTTAAGCTAACAAATCACTAACAGTATCTATATGTTGCATTTCCTCCGCATGTCCGGATGTCATCATAAATATATGAAAATATATGTCCGTTGAAGGAATCCTGTTTTTCACATATTTATGATGACATCCGGACATGCGGAAGAAATGCAACATATAAATTCTCGTGAATTCCATCAAGCAAGAAAGCTGGTGCAGATACGAAGCAACATCGAATTTTTACGTCGATGCAAGAAGTCAGGTCTTACACCCAAAGGTCTTATGGTAAAGAACCCTCTGAAGAACACTATCAACAGTCCAAAAACAGAAGAGCTGATAACTCGCCATAACAGACAGTGGTTGCAGCTAACACTAGATTTGGAATATGCAAGACTCCAACACTTGACTACTTCGACCTTCCTACCCCTGGAGAATCGTGAGGATATCAAGATTGCCAAATTCCGACATGAGTTACGAGCGAAGAAAGATAAGAAGTTTGCTGGTCTACTCTCGCAGCAAAGAAGAAAAGATGAATTGTCAAGGAAAAGGAACGAGAATGTTGGTGAACCGACTGGATTTGTGAACATGACAAATACAGAATTTCAAATGGAAGCGGTTTCTATTCTCAATCAAGGACCGTCATTGGTACCACAAAAGCCTAGTGTGAAAGTTATGAAGAAGATGTCGGCAGAGTGTTTTGCAGACATTGAGCATGGATTGCATAAACTCAAGACTTTGGTACCAGAAGAATCCGTTCATGAATTTGCCGGAGGGATGATTAAACTACTTAAACAGGCAAATGAGAAAGTAGTGCGTTCAAGCAATAACACACTCTTTGAAATCAAGAAAGTGGAAGATGTCACTGTTATCCCAACGGACAAATCCCAGCGACTGGTTGCTATTACCCACGGAAAATATGAGCAAATGCTTGAAGAATCAGTGATAAACTCTGGCAACTTCCGAAAGGTGCGTGAAGTTAAACCTGCGACAATGCAATCTAAGTTTAATCGTGCCTTGATGTCAATAGCAAAGAAATATGAACATACCTTCCTCAATACTTATAGAACATTGGCTAATCTGCGCTGTTCGACGCCTACTCCAAATTCTCCATATGTCCTAGCAAAAGATCACAAGGAGGGTGATCTGAAAGGCAGACCTATTATAGCCTCTCTCGACGGTCCCTCGACCTCACTGGCCAAATTTTTGTCAAAGTGCTTGAATGACTTAATGGCTTACGTCCCAGCTCATCTGAAGAGCTCTGATGAATTTGTGACGTGGCTACAACAGCAACGCAGTTAGAATGACAATTTTGCTTCACTGGACGTCGTAAACCTATATGGTAGTGTCCCTCGAATGAATGTAGACAATTATCCAAGCTTATTCTCAGTGGCTCGTCGTTTCTTTGCCCAACATGGCTCAAAACAAGAATTCCTCAAAACTCTTACGGAGGATGATTTTGAATCACTTGTCCATTTAGCCCTCGATCATGATGTGGTACTCTACAAAGGAGAGCATTTTAAACAGATAGATGGTTTGACTATGGGTAATGCTATGGCACCACAAATAGCAATAATTTATATGAACTTCGTCGAAGAAGAAATTCATCGGTTGACCAACGGAGTCCTGCAGTGGAGAAGATACATCGATGATATTTTTGTGATGTGGCCGTGTTCGATTGATCTTGCAGACATATGTGATATTGCAAATAGCGTGTGTCCAAGAATCCAGTTTACATCAGAATCTCCACAAAATAGTCATCTTCCCTTTTTGGATTGCGAAGTCGTAAGAACTCAAGATAGACTGGATAATTCAAGTTGCCAGTTTTATTTAACAATTGCTCTACTGTGTTTCTCCATACACTGCGGATGAGAAATCATTGGTAATTTGACCTCAATTGCTCTACTGTGTTTCACCATACACTGCGGATGAGATATCATTGGTAACTTGACTGCAAGAGCATTTCAACTTGAATTTGAATTTCCTTAACAGTGTATGACATATAGCTTTCATACCACTTTCTCAGCGAAATCATGGGTAGAAAGCGTGATCTCAGCGAGTATCAAAAAGGCATCATCGATGCTCTCATTAATGAAGGATTCAGCCAGGTATACGTTGCTGCTAAATTGAAAGTCAACAAATCAACGATCAGCCGATTTGTCAAAGGCAATAGATCTTCGAAGAAGAATTCCGAGAGGAAGAAAATGACAAGCATCAGACAGGATAGCGTTCTCAAGCGCCTGTGCCTCGCTAATCGCAAGTTTTCGTCCGTTGAACTTGCTCGCGAGTGGGAGGAGTCAGCTGGCGTACATGCAGATCCCAGCACCATCCGCAAACGGCTCCGTTCTTTTGGACTCATCTCCCGACGCATGGTGAAGAAGCCCCTTCTCACTCAGAAGCAGCGCATGGCTAGAGTGGCATGGTGTCGAGAACACAGAAACTGGACCGAAGATCAGTGGAAGAATGTCTTCTTCTCTGACGAATCGAAAATCGAGATGACTTACCATTCCGGCAACACTCGAGTCCGAAGATATTCATGGGAAGCGCAGCAACCTTGGTGTCAATTACCGACAGTGAAGCATCCAACCAGCCTGATGATATGGTCAGGCTTCAGTGCACGTGCAATTGGCTACCTCCATCTCTGCGACAATTCTGTCAACACAAAAGAGTACGTGAAGATCATCAGAACTCGTGTTTTGCCATATCAAAATCGCTTCTTCGATGGGGATATGATATTTCAAGATGACTCGGCATCTGCTCATCGATCAAAGGTAACAACCGCCTTCAAAGCAGCCAAAGGGATCACGTCTCTTACTTGGCCTTCAAACAGCCCAGATTTAAATCCCGTGGAAAATTTGTGGCAGATTTTGAAGAGAAAAGTCAACTTGCACCAACCACGCACCAAAAGTGAGTTGCTTGCATCCATTATTCGTGTTTGAACTCGCGAAATACCCCGAGAGACACTAACAAAGCTTGCAATCAGTATGCCGAAAAGGATTGAAGAAGTGTTGAAGGCGGGCGGTGGACCCACCAAATACTGACTGTTGAGTTTACTATTGTTGCAAGTTATTGATGTAGTTATCGAAACTAGGAAACATGATAAATAAATTCCAGAGATCACGTGAATTAGTTTTTTCTTATTTCTTCAGAAAGTTGCTAATTTTCGTCCCAGCACTGTACATAAAATCGATTCACAGTGGTTCCATTTTACCTTGGAATTCGCATACTCCAACATCATCAAAACGAGCAGTATTGATGGGAGAACTTAGACGTGCAGCAGCACGTTCTACTACTTCCGATAATGCTACATATTCCAGAGATCTTGTTGTAGATCGATTTGTGGCTAATGGCCATTCACGGAAATTTATTAAAGAGACTATCCGAAGATTCGACCGCAGAAAAAATGAAGACAAAGCGGAGTCCAACGATCGTGTTTTCTTTCGAGTTCCGTAAGTGAATGAAGCCCACAAGAGACAATGCATGTCTCTGGTTCTGAGAACTGGTCTTCGTAACCACGTAACTCTGTGGTTTGATGGCGGGAAGCCTTTGCGGAGGATTTTTCATCCCCCTAAGGAGTACCCTTCCTGTCCTTCCGGATGTAGCACCTGTGTGACCAATTTGAATGAACATACAGAATGCTTCCTTAAAAATGTGACTTATAAAATTGTCTGTTCTGTGTGTTCAAACATCTATATAGGAGAGACTTCTAGAATCATGAAACAGAGAATTGCTGAACATTCAAATTCAAGCAATGAATCTAGCGCAGTTATCCAGCATTTTTTGACAGATCATCCTAATGAAAGTGTCTCATTTAGTTGGTGTGTTCTTCATAGTGGTTTGCAAGTTTATCACAAGCGATTGATCTTAGAATCTCATTATATAAGCAAAATCCCAACTCATCAGCTGATGAATGGTTGCAATGGTTGCAAGAATTTTTTCAAATATTGATTCCCTGCTTTGTTCGGTTAACTTCTGAATTGTTTCTTTTCGCAGGTGTCATGCTCTTTTATTCTTGCCTTTTTCACCCTCCTTTCTTCTTCCCTTTTAAAATCTTTTAGCGCTGTTATAATTTTTTTCTTAATTAATCGTTTTTTTGTATGTATAGCCCGTTTTCACTCTTTTTATTAGTTATGCTGCATCTATACCAGCTAATTACTTACCTTTCTGGATATTTTGTTGGCATTCAGACAGTGTGAGTTTGTTTAGTTTGACTATGTGGCCTATCAATTCTTTTGTCAGTGCTGCTGGCTGCTCTATAATGTAGAGATTCTTTTGTTCTTTGTTATCAAAGAAGTGTGATGTTCCAATCTATGTGTCTATCAATTGATTTTAATTATTGACTTTGTTGTAAAGCTGTGTGAACTGTCATTAATGATGTCAAATGTGCTGCACCAGTTTTCATGGACTGTCATTTGGCATTGAGAAAGCCTACGGGTGAAACGTCTGCCATCAAACCGCTAATACAATAGTGTCCGTTGAAGGAATCCTGTTTTTCATATATTTATGCTAACAGTATCATTCACCCATTGAAATTTATATTGTCACTAACAGCTCACTAACTGTGTTTCTGTGCGGTCGCCCCTGTTCTGTAGCTCTGACGTGCAGTTGATCCACTTGAGTATAAAGTTAATCTTTATAAGTTCCTGGGTTAGCAAATTGCGGCGGTCCTGTATCTGTGGATTCAGAATGTTTGAGGGCTGTTAAGAGTTCCGTTCATGGAAGGGACATCCTCAGAGCTCACACCACATGGAAAGGAAAGAAAGCATTGGAGTGGCTTACGGGACTATTACGTCGGCTATTGACCGAAGTGTCCAATAGTAGAACTCGATGTCCGATAATCTTGACACCAAGAGTAAATCTGGATTTCATGGATTGAATGTTGTAGCTGTATTCTTGAAATAGTAATCATAAATTCATTGTCAGAATACTGTTCATTTGCATCGTCTGAATTCAACATAGATAGCATGCATTTAGTCCACTACATGAATTCAACTGAATTGAACTAAGTGACTGGCGCAAGATAACACGTATTTGCAACTTTAAGTGAATTCGTATATCATTCAGAAGAAAAGTTGAGAGCAAGCTAATAGAAGTAAATGGAAATTTGACAAAATTCATTGGAATATCTTGTTGCATACAGTTTAAAGAAATCTAGTTGACGAATTTAGATGGAAAACAATGGCTGTGATCTATAGAATGACCAAATTTAATAAGAAAATAGTTAGTATTATTTCCGATTCGATTAATGATGAAAATTGAATTTTGCTGTTGATCACTTGAAAATAGGACTTATATCAACCTTAAAATATGTAATCAACAAAATTACGGAGTTTTCTATAGCAGGAACTGAATTTGTCAGTTTTTGATCTCAAAAGTCTGCAAAAAATGAGTAAGCTTTATCATGCATATGATAACGGATGACGATAATTCTTTATAACTTGATTCTTTAAGTAAATTAAAAAAATTAAAAAAACTTCAACGTATAGTTAGAATTCTTTTTCAACTTCCTGATCCATTGTGAATAGCAAATAAACGAAGATATACCGGTATAATTACCTGCATGGATAAAAATCACATGTGTTGCAATATTCACAAGCTCTAATTTCATATGAAATATATTTCCAAGTTGACCTGTAGCGCTTAGATACAATCCCAGTCTTCACTTGCTGCACTTTTTCTACTCATCCCTCCCCATCCAAGGCACGAAGCCATATTAATTGAATAATATATCAATTAATTCCACCGTACATGTTCATCTGACATCGGTATTAAGCATTTCAAAGTGCAGTATAGAGTACTGAATACTGATTGCCTCATACTGCTTCACGATGTTGACAAAAATGCACATATACTCACTGACATAAATAATGAAACCAACTATCATTGACTTGAATGGAAGTTTGTTTCATTTTTTCTATGGTTTGAGATGATATCTCGCTTTCTATGTGTCACCATTGAACTCCATATGATAAGGGAAATGATATAGGACCATCAAATTCCAAAATTTGATATTGATCACAGTAACAGCTAGAAGTTGAACAGAATCACCACCTACTGCTGACCAGATTTGACTTATGAAATGGCGCACGATAACTTTTCCAGAGGAATGGCAATTGGGATGATGCGTTGTGGGCAAAGTTCTACAACTGTTGCGAAAGAATTGAAAATTTCAAGGGTCGTTGTATGGAGGTGGTGGTGTCGTTGGAAAGCAGAAGGAAATGTGGAAAAGAAGAACGGATCAGGAAGACCAAGGGTATCATCCAAGCGGACAGATGCACGCTTAGTTTTAGCTGCTAAAAGAAACAGATTTGTGTCCGTCCCGAAGCTAATTGTGTACTGGAAGGTTGCTGGGAACGTTGCCTGTAGCGTTCGAACTGCATATCGAAGATTGCGAGAAGCTGGTATACAGTCTCGACGACCGGCTGTGAGAATTCCGCTGAGCCTGGAACATCGAAGGAGACGAGTGACGTGGTGTCAAGGTCATCAGTCGTGGAGTGACAGTCAGTGGGAACGTGTGCTCTGGACTGATGAATTGAGGTTTACTCTCGATTTCAACGATGGTCGGATCCGTGTTCATCGCTTGCCAAGTGAACGATTTGCTCCATGTTGCGTCAAAGAACACGACCGGTACGGCGGCGGTAGTGTCATGGTTGGCCGACAGACTGATCGAGCAGTGGAACCTCTTAGACCTGGCATTCATCCAGCGACTGTGCTCATCCATGCCCTCACGCATCGATGCCTGTTTGGATGCTCGCGGTGGTCACACCCGTTTCTAACTTCAGTTGATAAAATCATGAGTATCAAATTAAATGTTTTTAAGTAAAGCATTCGAGTTCTCCTTTTACAAACAACAAACAAACGTACAGTACAACCAAGTTTAAGTCATAAGTATTCATATCAGGACTTGTTTCATTCTTTTTGTCACTGAGTATAGTAAGCCAATGATGGAGCAGCCTTCGCACACTCGCAACTCACTCCAGGGTAAGGTTAGTAGCCTCTAATGAGATCAGTGGTACCTCCAGGAGCGGACAGACTCGAAACCTGGACCATCTGCACTTCCTTGTCGAAGCGCGACCTTTAGCCAACTGAGCTATCCTACCACCTAACCTGTTTCATGATTGCACCAATAAGATCATTTTAGTCATTGGCGCGCTTTCTATGACACTTAAATGATTTTCAGAAATGCCACTCACTCAAGTATAAATAAGTGAGCAGTGAGCACACATTAAAGTACTTCGAAATATTCGTTACATTGACAATAAGATAACATCTGATTTTCTTCCAAAAATAAATCAAACTCATAACTAATAAATGTCCACTTCGTCTTAACAGGACTAGATTTCAAAGCATAAGATGTTAGAATACATGTTTTTGATCAATAAGATGTTTACTTTGTTTTTTTTCAAATGATGACAAGTGATGCATGACTTTATGCTGATTCAAAGATTGTTTTCTATGGCTTTAAAATACTGCTTTGCAGCATGTCTAAAAAAACGTATTTCGAACTATAAATGAGATCCCAGTAAATGATGGGGATGATATAGAATAGTTGATGGATGCCGTGAAGATTTCTTCAGAGCGGAAATCAGGGTGAGTCAGAAAAAACGAAATCTGATTATAAGGCGAAATAGTTATACTGTATTTCATTTAACTAAAAATTAATATCCATTTAAATATTTATTGAAACTGTCTCAAAACATAAGCTGAAAATGTCTCAAAAGCACGGTAAAGAACTGACTCAAATTGAGCACCTTCCTGTTCAATACAAACCCTGCATCGGCGAACAAACGAATCGTAAACTTTTTGGCATGTGTCGCGACTGAATACTGTAATCTCCTCACGAAGATAGGTGACCAACTCCGTCGTATTATTTGGACGTCGCGCATAAACTGAGTCTCTTAAAGTGCCCCACAAGAAAAAATCGCAGGTACTGAGGTCCGGAGACCGTGGAGGCCATTCGATGGGTCCTCGTCGACCGATCCATCTGTTAGGTAGATTACTGTCGAGAATAGCGCGGGCAGCAGAACTGTAGTGCGGAGGAGCTCCATCTTGTTGATAAAATCGGTGTCTGTTTTCAGCCCGTTGAAATAAAGGGATGACATGATCCTTTAGAATACCACAGTAGCGTTCACCGTTCATTGTTGTGCAGCTGATGTCGAAGCTCAACACTACTGTGTTGTCCATCATGGCCCACACTGTCACTGATCTTCGATCTTGAGGCTTTTCAATGAAGACGTGAGGATTGTTTGCACTCCAGTAGTGAATGTTGTGCTTATTGACGGATCTGTTAACATGAAAAACTGCTTCGTCCGAGAAAACGATAAGCAGATGAAAGTTCCGTTGGCGTTCAAGTCGTGAAGTTATCCACTGACAGAACTCAAGGCTTCTATCGTGGTCATCGTCAGACAGCTCTTGTACATGTGTCGCTTTGAACGGATGATATCCTTTTCGCTGTAGGCATCGAACAACACTTCGTTGAGATACACCAACTTCGCGACTTAGGCGGCGTGTTGAGATGTTTGGATCACTTTCCACAAGCAGTTTTATCGAAGTGAAAATATCGTCTCCGCTTGCAGATATTGGGCGACCGCTACCTTCCTCACAATGGTTAATGTCACCGTACACCAGGAATCTCTTCACCCAGCGATGAACCGTTGAAGGGACTGGTGCTTCTTCCTCAAATTCTTCGCGAAACTTGCGCCTCGCCTCAGCAACGTTTTCGAATGCGACTGCCCAAGCGACAAGTTTTGCTTTCCTTTCCATACCTTGAATGAAGTTCAAATGACTTAGACCAGATTTCTTGGATGGATCAACTATCGACTTCATGATTTGAATTTCAACTACGAATAATAAAAATACTGCCCAAGCGATATAGAACGCGACCATAGATATAGAGCATCAATAGACGAAGAAAATCAATGGCAATTGAAGACTATTTTTCGACATAATTCAGATATCGTTTTTTTTACTCATCCTGTATATTAAGACAAATGGACCAGTGATACATATGTCTATCCTTGGTTTGCTAGAAAGTCCAATGTGAATGCTCTGTATACTACCAAGAAATAAAACTAGTATGATATAAACATACGCAGATCAAACTTGCGAGTAGCAAGTCTTCGACATTGCAGGTGCTCTAGCTAACACGTCAAAACACCTTTTGAGATTGCCGATTAATCTAATAGGCTGTTCATTTGAAAAAACGATGGAAACCTTGCAATTTAAAACACAAAAAAATAAAGTTATAAAGAAAACTCACTTCGATGCACCGGTAGTAATACAAGGAATTGTTCTTGATAACGCACCACCGCTTCACCCATAAAGCTGTGATTGTTGTCGATCGTTTTCTCCACAACCAACCTTGACAATCACCTTGACCAAGATCCTTGCAAGATATCCGACGAGCTGCAAACAAATAAGAGGGACTTAGAGGCCAACGTGCATCTTGGAATTTGCGAAACCTAATATCTCGAATAACAATGTATTTAAAGAATACATTGAATGAACTTTGGTCAGTTCTATAACTGTTATTGCTGAACATACAATGCCTAGATATCATGGAATAAATAATTCTCTATCACTTTTCTGCAGACGCAACACATCAAGATTTTGAGAACTAATTTGATTAGCTATTCATCATTACATCACCTGCAGCTGATTATCACTTTCTCTAGACAATTATTTGTCGTAATGCTCTCAACTGGAAACTCGTGAAAGTCAATGAAACGAACGAAACGAGTAATTTGGTTTTAGATCGTGAAGTGAAACTCTCCTGTGTATGAAAATCAAACCAAGGTCACTTAATTGCAAGAAACAATGATCCATGATTGCAATTCATCATACAATTAGCATCGAAATGCTCGGGTTTTCATAGCACCTGAAAGAAATATCTGCACACCCCAGCATCTACCAGCTGACTACAAGTTCAGATAAGTTGATGATGTATTCAGATTTTCTAAATCTCCCTTCCATTATACAATTCTATTCCCACTGCATTTTCGACCCTCTCCCAATCAGGGCTGTCGTCGGGGGATCGCTTGGGAACGGATTTCCTACCTGCCTTCTTTGGTAGGGAACGCATAGGAACGCTGAAATGCACACTTCGAAACGGCGTCATTCTGAGCCAGATGGGGCATAATCATAAAAAGTTAGTTATACTATTCTTGAAGTCCTAAATTCATTTGTATAAATTCCTATGAAGGTCGCTTCTCTATTTTCCAATTTCTTAAGATTGAGTCAAATACGAGAACTCTTTTACATCTGAAGGGATTTTTGTTATGAAAAAGATACGGCTGATGCCTTACTGCTCGATCCTCATCCCAACTCCTTTCTCGACGTCTTTTCACTCCGCTCTAGTCATTATCCAAATTCGCTACAGCCCTTCTCTCGCCCCGCTCAAAGACTTGATAGACGAAGTCAAATGGGCTCAGGACACTTCTGACGACAACAGCATATCAGCATGCGGTAAAAACTGTCTATACGATGACCATTCTTCTCAACAGCTACATGGTCGCTCATCGTTATCTATTGTAATTAATGTGTGCGCGCGTGTCTACCATCAATGAACAAGATTACTTTAACGAACATCAACAATCAGGTGGAAGTGACGCAAATGATATAATTCACTTATTAATTCATGCCATTGAAATTCATACCATCTCAAGATAGTTAATTGTGAAGTCTTCAAGTGCTTGTCATCCATCACAAGCTTAGTATGGAAGTTTCAGCTACAATCTGCAATCCATGTGTCATTAAAACAGCAGTAGTGTCGAACTGAGTACAACACCAGGTCTATTTAAGCTAGAACATTCGCATTTTTAGCGAGAGGCATGAGTCGCGTTAATTAACGCCATCTTAAAAATGGTTCAGTTTGTCCCCTAATTCAAAATGCTTCTTGCCTTCAATGAACATCTATAAATTCTGAATGGTCTAGTGGTCCTTTTACATTTTGCACTTGAATTTGAGCTGCGCTATGAAGCTGCACATTGCATCCGACCGACAGCCAGTTACATCTTTGACACACAGTGTACATGCCCTGACGAAATTCATCAAATCCTGCACGCTGTCCCGTGTACATAATCGGCCAAATGAATCTAAAAATTATTCTCCTATAAACTAGTATGATGCAAACACATCCTTTGTCTTCTTGTAAGAACATACGGAATATAATTACACTTTCAGTATTTTGAATTTTGATGATTCTTAACAAAGTCGACAACTTTAACAGATAGTGATACAATTCTATTGGGCAAAAAGTTCCAACTGGTAATTTTGAACAACCTCTATGTGTCCATTCACATTGTTTGCACATTCAAATAATGTTGCATCGTGTGCGAGGATAATTCATTGAAAATGATAGCTTCATTCTTTACTCGAACAAACCAATCGCTGTTGAGCTCTACTGATTGTCAAATACCATGAGTCGTTTCGACTTTTTTCGTCAGAAAACTCTTCCTTCGCACAGAATTAATTCTTCCACTTCTTGAATGGAAGTTGAAATGTAGTATTATGTCTGTCAACTACTCTCTGCTAATATCTCTGTGTAAAAAATAGAATTCAACAAATCGAATTCAAAAGGCAAGTAGGTTAATGTACTGGCCATCCTCGATACTGTGATTCACCAGATTATAGTTCGGCAGTCAGAGCGAGTTTCTGCAGGGAATGAAGCCGAAAATGGGATTGTCAGAGAATGATGTGAAGAATGTCAGTGGGTGAAGCGCGTGCGGAAATTGCAAGTGGATGGTCGCCTACCTGTTGGACGTCCAAAGAAATCATGGAGCGATAATATCAAGAAAGATCTTCGAACGCTCGAGCTCTGTATGGAAGATGCAAGCAATCGAGCTGTGGAGAACTGCCATACAAGCAAATAGTCGCACCCAATATGAATGGACCAATCGACGTTAAAAGGTATAAGTATAAATAAAAAGTAAGATGTACACCCTATGCCTACTACGAATATAGATGTCTGCCGAGCTCTATCTGGTTCCTCTTCTTGTCAGACAGGGTCTAAGAAAAAACACAAGTTAATCCAATGGCACGCAGATTGCAGTTTTTGTTTAACGTGCTTTCGCATATTAAGCAAAAAGTACGAGTCTAGAACCATAATTTGTGACATAGTATGTCTTCAGGCTATATCCTATGATATACATGTGTTATCATAATGCTTCTGATCGGCAATTTATGCGAGAATGTGGCTAAATGCGGATTGAATTGCCCAAAATGCTCGTGTTTGCCGACATTGGGAGGCTTCCCAAAGCTGAATGTATCTATCTAGCTTCATAGACAGGGGTTTGTAGTAGGCATAGGGTGTACATCATTCTGTGAAAGTCTCACTTTCGGCCTCGTTCCTTCCAGAAACTCGTTCTGGCTGCCGGACTAATACAATGTAACCACTCGCTAACAAAAGCTGATTCCCGATCTAGTTGTGCTGTGTGTGTATGTGTATTGAAGTAAAATCCTATTAGGTTAGATCTCAGGTTTTAGTATGCCTGCATCCTGGACATTTTATAAACTATGCTCTTCTAGGATTTATTGAATTTGGTCGTTCCTATCTCGTATGCAAAAAGGAAACCAACGTAATTGCCACAGCAAATTGGAAATCTCATGTAAGATTCGTTAGAAGCTCTCTCGTTTGATAGAAATCTCAATAAGACGATGACCGCCCTTAGATAAACATTGAAGGTAATATATGCTCACTACTTTTCATTCAAATCTCCCTTGTTAATTAGGAAATAAAAAGTCAGCTGAAAGTCAACTATCGATTGTGACCATGTCAACATATTGGCATTATTCAACAATTGGAAGCTAAAACGCAGATGAATATTCTCGCATGCACTTGACATTGGAATCTGATAGTCAGATCATGACATAATGGTCAGCTGGGGGTCTGATAACGTAGTTGACATCCGCTCAGTGAAGCGTGTAGCATGTTATTCAACATCCGAAGGCGCAATGAGACACGCGACTGATTCTCTTCAGTCTAAGACAAAAGGAATTCTGCACACATTTGAACAAATCATACACAGAAGTTATCTTTTTATTGGAGATCGACTCATAATCTCACAGATCCTATAAGTATTTGGAACTTTTCAGGAGCTTCATTCTATTACAATATTTCTTTGCACGTACCGTGCAGCCTTAAAATGTGTGATCTTACGTTAAAAGTCGCAACTTTAGCGTAATCGATAAATGCATGATATGAATGTACAACACCTAAGTTATTGAATCAAATGGCGGTCAGCATTTGTAGAACAAGAGGATGAAAATTGATCTATTGAAGTCAGATAACAAGATGAAGTCAGGTTCTCTTTAACTTCGATTGTGAAAGTCATCGTTCTCATCCAACGATACGAATCATGGTGCACGCAACAGCTTGTCAACTCTAATTATTCAATTTAAATAAAGCATAGAAACATAAAGTCGCATTTCAGTTTGAATTAACTGAAAACGTGTTGATCAGAATTCATCGAATTCCAGTGAAATCACGATTAACCGCCGAAGTAGAAAATCGTTAGATATTATGTATTCTATCAAATAAAACAGTTGTACTCATTTCAAAGCATTTCCAGCTTTATTCATTCAATTAAATTGAAAATTAAAAACATGAGGCTTTGCCTCACTTTACATTGATCAATGAGCTGCTGATCACAATTATTACTTATAGTCCGGGAGCACGATGATATGCAGGAACATAGGTCGTACCTGAAGTTTTCGCATAGTCTTGTGCCCCTTTGGCTACTATAAAACTAAACGTTTTTCGGATCAGATCACATGTCTGTCTTGAATAGAAAAATCAAATGGATATCCTTTAGAGTAGAAACAGCATTTTGAGTTATTGACTGCAGATTAAAGCCAGAAGCATTTCTTCAATATCGTTAGTATAGAACGCATCCTAGGATCATGTTCTTACACATGACTGCCATTTCATTTTCGCCGATTTGGAGCATAAATATTTATAATTATAAAATGAAGAGTTTTCTTCATGAACCTCACGCCGAATCCTCAGATGACAAGATGCAAAATAGACTGAGTGGATGACCGGTTTCGATAAATTGTGATTTACACAAGCTTTATCAATTCCACAACTTCAGATGAGGAATTACATGCAACTGAATATTTTTACAGAAAGTCACACAAGTTAATGATCGCTTCTCAGTAGCGATCGAAGATTTCGGTGTGTTGTATTGGACGCTGTTATCTTGGAATTTGATATGCGAGATTGATAGAGAAGAAGCACTCTTTGACTGCATTGTCTATGTGGAAGCACTAAGCGAAACTTGCTGCTATTGTTCAACTAGATATTAATGTCATGTGGTTGCTGAGTGTTCAGTCTTTTCATCCAGGAATTGTCTTTAGCCGTCTTCGGTCATTATCATTACAGCTTTCAAGAGCAGTGAAAGAAAAATCAGGCACAAAACAATTGCCAAAATGTGTCGCCACAGAGGTGTCACATGATACTTTAATATCATTTATATGCTCAGAAACTCGCTGATGCAAATGACGTCTTCAACCACTTTAAAACACAATTTGTGTCAAATACTGCCTAATGTTGCCATCAAACATGTCAGCACTGCTTGAAGGGGCAATTGACTAACAATATGAAAATGTGTTAGGCCTGCTATTTGTCGATAAACCATTCAAAGTGTAACACTGCTACAACAGTACGTTATCAATCCACTAAATAAATTCTGCAAGTACCGGTAAGCCTACTTTTATAAAGATTTTTTTACTAAGATGTGCTTCCGCCAAGTTGAGATTTTGATTTTACAATAACTGTCCCATACTGTTTTCAATTTCTAAAATCTAAATAATTCACTATTTAAGCAAAGGATGATATTGCTTACAAACAACAACTGCTACATGACATCATGCATTTACTGGATCTTATAGTAGAGCGGTTGGGAAAGGTCTGTGATCGTGTCACGTTGCAGATTTTCAATGCTCAGCATTGATTCATGCCCAACACGACTGAAGTCACAAGGATCTCACTTAACCGCTTTGAATGCCTAAAAATTAGAATCCTGTACATTGACCGATAGAAGGCGCTGGACGCCGAAGGCCCTGTCAGATTTTAACTGAACTACTGTTTCTTTGGCCTATAATTTTTTATCGAGAGAGTTTTTCACTTTTGCTCCGCTTTCGGGCAAATTTGAAACGTCACTAACCTCTATCGCCGCTTGGTCAACTGCGAAAATCCCAGTAACCTGCTATAGCAGCCATGGATAAAAACGGGAGTAGCTAAGTGAGCGTGTTATAGAACATATGTTTTATAAATACTTTTCCGTGAAAAAGTACTAAAAGCCTAAATGTTTTTCCGCATGTAACTTTTGTTTTAACACATACGCATCATTTCACAAAGACCATCATGAAAAATATTTCATTGTGTTTCAAAATAAATTTGAATGCTTTGAAACACGGGTTTGAGCTCGCTCAGAACATAATCAAGGTTTTTATTGAGACTTTTCATTCATCCATTACTCGCTCGCATGAGTGATCTGAAGCCATTCATCATAGAGTTAGAGAGATGTGCCTGCCAACACGCTGAAGGCTTCACGCATATTTCCTGGCTTCGTGTGCTTTCCATTTTTCAGACTTTCATTTTCGACCGTTTTGTTATCAAAGCTGCCTTTGATGACAACGATAACAATTTCTGACGACAATACACACATGCGGCGCCAGTCATACATTATGTTTTCAAACATTTGGTTGTTGGTTGTTGATCATCACGCTGGTGTTATCTGCGCTTAGTTCTCATGATCGTAGTAACAAAAACGAGGTCTCACTTCTGTCGTTGCTATAAATATCGTTTTTTGTTTCAATCTAACATTCATTCCACATACCTGTTGAGAATAGTATATCAAGAGATACCTTAATGTTTCGAAGTCGATCAGAACTCGTAGTACAGATCTGATAATGTAGTAACATGATATATCAGACACCGAAATTACGATCAACTATAAGTGCATGTCAGCGCGGTTACATTTCACTAAAGTTGGAAGTGTATGCGCAATAATTATGATGATTCTGTTCTACATAATTCTCTGCTTTTCAATCACTAAATATTTAAAGAACTAAGACCTACATGCACCTCTGAACTAGAACCACATTGGCGAATAGAAATGGAGACTAAAACCAGTTACAAAGCAGGACAATTTGATAAACAAAGAAATATGCTGGTTGAAAATACTCTTTTGAAATTTTAAGTTTTCACAGGGTTCACCATATACAATATAGCGTGTATAATCATTATCATTAAATAATCCGTACAAATCAATTCACCAAATACTGAATTTCAAGTAACTTCCTACCATCACCTGTGTTATACACAAGTCTTTCAACTAATGAATGAAGCGAATGGTTCAGAATAAATCAACTTACCGACTTTGCCTTTTGAGCGCTTTTCTACATACACATAGGTAATATCCAATATTTATGCAAAAAATATTCAGTTTTCACCAATTATTAACTTCCTTACTAAAACCACAACAGCAATTATTCCCTTTTCCCTTCTAATTTAGTGCTATATAAAAAATTAAATTATTGAGTCCAACCAAAAAATCCTAGAAATCGTTCCTTCGATTGTTCTTAATTTATTTTCCCATTGCTTCTAAGTCGCTCATGTATAGATTGCTCCATAAACACTAACTCTTCAAGGAGCAGTCAATCTCCCTTTGTGATCAGCTGACACCGCTAACTGATGTAACCTAATGAAACGTGTTCACATCAAAATACAAATATGGCATGAAAATTATCAACATGTTTAATCGTCTATATAGTGTTTAGTGCTAACATAAAAGTGTCAAAAATTGTATTCAACTTTTCCTTGCCCCATCAATGGCACGAAACCATTCAAGTTGTAAGTGGGACAGCCTTCGTGTATTAGCTACGTTCTACAAAGTGGGGCTAACAACCTCAAGTGAGAGCGCGGAGCATCTGCAGGTGGACATACCCGAACCAGTGCCCTCCTGGTCCTTCACATCGAAGCTCTCTCCTTGAACAACTATCCTTCCTATCACCTCGGTTACTGAGTACAAAGCAGATGTTCATTATATACAAGAATCACTACATAATATCATCATGAACAAGTTGAAGTGCACGATTTCTCGGTGATCTTTTATGTACACAGATCTTTGGTGTTCTGCTTTGACTTTTCTGTATTGATGTTTTGATCAATTTTCTGAATACTGTATTGTGACGTGAGTATAATGTAAACGAACTTCGATCATCCCTTTCCTCTTCAGACGACACCTCAAAGTCTTGAGAAAAACAAGAACTCGGGATTTTTTAGTAAGTTAATGCGAACCGATGAGAGCATGATAAGTGATTTGTAAATACAGAAGGTTAATACAAGGACATGTAAATACATAGAAAGTAAACAGATGAAAAATGTTCTACGAAACCACAATGAATTTCAACATGCATTACAATACATAAGCTTAAAAAGTACCGAGGGAATCAACTACGATTTCACCCCTTACACGGAAAACTACCGAATAAAGATTGCCTAATTCATTACACATATACGTGGATTTTATATAACGCTCCTACAGTTATTTGTTTCACTATATGACGTATGTGCCTATGAACGGCAAATGTGAGACATTTGCGCCTGAGCTATGATATTCTTTACTTCGACATGCGTGAACTGTAGAAGGAAATATTTACTTTAGATTATTATTGTGACACTTATATTACATCCGAAGCGCTGGCTGTGCAATAACAAAATGGCTTGTAAGGATTGCATTTAAGTTTTCCAACAATTATACAAAATTTGGTTCACTGAAAATTAGAGAAATTTCATGTTAAAGTTAATTATATTGACTGCGACATTGTATTTAATAATTCCTGCTTATCACTTTTATTACACCATGCTATGATCTAGCATCTGAAGTACCTGCCTGGTGTATTCCGAAAACCCTTCAATCTGTTATCTATTGTTTGCTTGTGCTGTCAGTGATAATGCAAGTAATGACACCAATGCAAATTTTATGAAGCAAAAACCATGTCATATTATAAGCAAATGGTATGCTACCGATGCCACTTAATAATACTTAAAGTTCTATGATATCATTTGGAGAATTAGAGATTTAATTTAATATATTTGCACTTGGTCACCTTTGAATATCTAAGTTGCATGCGATGTACTGCACATGCCTCATCAATGTGGCTTGAGCAAAAGCAAATTCTCTGCTACTATAAGTTATTCGATTATCAACACATGAATATCAGTCTACGATAGCAATTGATATAAAGGTTATGCAGTTATGTGATGCCTGCTACAACACTTGAAGTTATCGCACTCCATGATTGTCGATTAATATCGAAACATAATATTTCACAGTAAATGCATGTACTTAGAGCATCTTTGCTAACAACTGTCAGCAGGCATTAGAAACAATAGCTCACAAAGCATTGAAATATGATGAATGACACATAAACTGGAAAACTAATTGGAACTTAAGTCATTTCTGTGATCTCAATTCCAAAATAATTACCTATGCCACTTTCAAATTCTTTAACATGAAGCTGTGGCCAAATCAATTGCATCAATGTCTTGCCAAATCAATTGTATCAAAATTTTCATATGATCGCAAAATAAATGTGCTCAAATTTATGATTTACCGCATGGAATAAAAAATCTCCTAGTAATCCACCAAATATATTTCTACATGCATGGACTACTTGCCGTCACTGTCCTATTGCTCCATCAGTAGGCCTACCTGATGTGTCCAAATCAATTCTACAATTCTTTTATGCACGACGAGCATCTCACAAGATCACATGGAAGTACTGAAGGCATGAATCACAAAAAAAAATAATTTTCTGCGACAATTCGAAGTATTGGAAATATACAGTTACACGGTCGCAGAAAATTGCTTTTTTCTGGTATTCATGGATGAATCCCAACCGATGGCAACACAAAGATCTAATTCACGTTGAAGACATATTCAGCATAGTAGGAACTGTTAGGCACTCTACTGAACGACAAATGATTTTGATGCAATTGGTTTGAACATGTCTTGAAGCCATTAATACGGTCACAGCTGTATTGTTGATGAATCGGCAGAAATCGTTATGGCTTGCGTGCATTACATTGAACATATATACATAGGTAATATTACATCATATAGAAAATACATGTAATGTAAAGGCAAATCTGTAGAAGTGCTTATCTGCGTGAACTTTACTAATTGAGGTAAGAAACGTCTAAACAAGTAAATGAAGATGTATACATTTACCACAACGATAATTCATCATTTACGGGGAGATTGATCAAATGAATCAATAGAAGGACATCGTTTACTCAAAGAAACATGTGAATTTTAAAATTATTATTTCTAATTCTGATGTGAGCAAAGTTAAAACATTGCAAAATTTAAAGCAGCATTCAAGATTGAAGGTGTTTATAAAGAATGTCTTTACCTTTCTAGCTGATTGATATGAAAGAGGGCTGTTTCAATTTCCTTTGAAGGATTTATTTTGAAATTAATCAAAAAATGTTACTCTGGAAATTATCATTTTTGGGCGACATTTTCCCAATTCATCGACGGTACATTGGCGACTGACACGTCGTACAAATATTTTCAAAAAGAAGTTTCAAAACGAGATAATTTAAATATAAGTTCAAGTCTAGTAAATAGAACGGTCAGATAGACTCCGGTCAGAGAGTTTCTCGACAAATAATCGAATACTGTTAAAAATAGCATAGGCTTATTTTGAATAATAAATATCGATAAAGAATGGCAACAGAAGGAAACATTTCCACTTCTAAAAATAATTGAAGCCAATTTGAGGACATCACATACTTACTGTCACATGAAAAATTAACAGCGTTAGTGTTATTATTCAGTGTTAAATATTGATTACAGACGATTCTTTATACGTACACGAATCTCTCATTTTTTTGTGCTGTTTTATCACTTGCTCCTCTTCAATATACATTTTTGACTAGTAATTACCAAACAATACGATTAGACGCCTGAAAGACGTTCTTCAATATAGACTCTCATATTTTCAATCGTGATTTCCTGAATTATTGCTATTTGAAAGATAAAAACGACGTTTCCAAATAAAGAAGACAAACACCTAAATGAAGAAAAGAGCTTACCATAAGACTTCTTATCTGTAACACAAAACCCATCGTGAATTCAGTTAGGAGAAGTTTCCAACAAACTCACCTGATTTCCTCGGCGGCTTTCGAGTTCTCAACACGACTTCATTACCCTGAAAGCGAAAAAGCAAATTATCACTATATTATTTTCTTTCGTAGAAAGTAGAATTTTTCGATGGAACAACTGTTGAACTTATAACTGTTGGATAAATAATGTTACAAGGAAGCTACATTGAATAAGTTTACATGAAAAGTATTGGTTATGACTATCTGTGTCTAATCTTAATCGCTTTCTCATACTTTGTCGTAAAAATTGCTCGATGTAAAAGTCTGAATCAGCTTGATTTCAATATGAAATATTTTAGGTGCACGATTACAGTTATCATTCATCATATTCAGATGATTACTTTTATTGCTACGATTCATACTAAATCCACCGATCCAAGATTTTCAGATTTAAAAACGTGCATGCTCAAAAGCAAGATAGAAAAGATGATTAGTATCTTCCTTAGTCGAGTTTCTCTGTCTTATTCGTAGGCAAAGAGCATAAACACGAAAAGCTTGACAAGGACAGCTGACAGGGATTGAACCCAGGTCAACAAGACGGAGACAGAACATTGCCACAAGGTCAGTGCACGATGGCTTGACTTTTGTTATTGCTGCTGTGCTCTAATTCTCACATAAGAGTATAAGAAATAACTCTTGAGAAGGAGAGCACAACAGCAATAAGACAACGCGCACTAACCTTGTGGCAATGTTTTGTTGAAACCAAAGGTTGTTGAAATCAATATCAAAGTAAGACAATTACTATTGAGCATGAATTAAATGGATTTCTCCAACTTTAAGGATGACACGAAGTACCTAATTTCTGTGTAATGTTCCTTGTCAATTTGACTTAGGCCTAACTCATTTGATGCTTTGTACTCAAAAGTTTCCGTTTTCCATCCGGTTGACTTCACATATCATTCTGCATAATTTCACCTTACACAAAGAATCTACACAATAAAGATAGAAATACATCAAAAATCTTTAAGGAGTCAACTTCCCCAATCACCGAGTGGTTAGCAATCACTGGAGGAGATATTTTCCCAATCGATTTTCTGGAAAATGTGGTTCTTTTCGTTTTTGATTCATATATCGATAATTGTCTGATGCTAGTCCATTCAATGAAACGATCAACCACTAATTGGGCATCAGATGCATCATTGTCTTCATTCCTAAAGTGAATGAGTGTTAGATCATCTGCATAGCCAATAATTCGTACATCCCGAGGCGAAGGTAAGTCGTCAATAAGAAGAATGAATAGAAGGGGCCCCAAAATTGAACCTTGGGGAACACTACTCGTCAGATTGCCACGATGTGATAGTTTCACTAATACATACAAACACTGCATACATCAAAAATTGCATTTAGTTGGTGACTATGTATATTAGCTTATGAATGCTCACATGCCTTGACAGTGAGAAGGAAAACATCTTGACATAATCTTTAAATGCACGGCGTGACAGAAAAAGCAGAACACTTATCATTACTAGTCAATGGCAGCTGCTGAATTTCTAAATCAATTTTGCTCTCAAACAAATTTTTATGTGCGTTTCTTCTATAGTCATTGATTATTCAAACAAACAAAAGTAACAACTGCATTCAAATTGTTTCTAACTTGAAATTGAAAATAACGGGTCCGGTTCACGCTCTGCACAGCACAATCTCCCCAACATGACAAGTCATAGACTGAACCACAACCTTTAGAAATAACCATTTGAACCACAGCACACAAATAACAAGCCAAGCAAAGACACGAAATGAGGAGTTTGACTTTCACTGAAACTCTCGGGGCTGGAGTCTCAAGAACAAAGGACCGCTATGTCAATCACTTATCTAGAGGGCCACAGAGACTACACTTAGTTGAAAATCAACACTTCGATATCATTTGATTTTCGATAACAATGTGGATTGGGAATAAAACAGAATGAAGCGCAGTCAGACCACGCGTATAAAGTCAACTTCCGTGAATACTGTTGACTATCAATTTTATCACTCCTAACATCTCAACACTGAGTACAGGAGTTATATTAAATAAAGAGACCAAGTCATGCCATAACAGCATAACAGTAAGTATCTGGGATTTCGTTGAACTGGTCGTGTACAGGATGAATCATCTGAATAACACCAAGAATTGGTGATTCACTCTGCATTTCGATTGAAGACTCACTTGAAAGGTGTCGGATATAATGCACATACCTGTGTACTCTCCTCTAAATCCTCTACCTCTTCACCATAATTTTGCAATTTTCTTCATCGTCGGATGAAAAACAAAACAAACTGATATACATTTTTTGTACATTACACAATGGCATCATTGGATGAATATTCTCAATTCAGATATCATTTCCCGTTTGAGGCAATGCAGGAAATCGTATACATGCGAGTATGTCATTTGCATGCGTGTTTATCTACAAAAGCTTGTCGACGGTTCACAACTGACTTGATATGTTTTCTTATTCGACTTTGAAGACTTATCGTTGGAATGAAAAAAACTAAGTTTTCTAAAATACGAGCGTACATATTTTCATCGACATTTTCTGCTCATTGGACTATTAACTTACATGCATGTAGGTGTAAATTCTGCATGTTTCGTGTGAGAGAATCGACGCTATGCGATTTAGTATCTCACTCACCATAGCCATTCAATACAAATGTTGGGGATCAGCGTCATTAGTATCTCCAAATCCAATTTATTTGAAGATTTCCTATCAATGTTTGCCAAAATCAAACTATCCATCCGAGTTATTGGTTGGGCTTATACCCGACTCGGTTTCAATTCAATTTAAGATAAAACGTACCGATACAATTTCAAATTCTTATCACTGACTGAATTAACAGATTCAAATTATATGTAAGAAACATTCAACCTCATAACTAAATCAATGCATGTGTTTAAATAACATAACGTCTCTATCAATTATTGAAACAGAAGTTTTAAAAAACATGTTTCATTGCACAGTCATGAAAGTTTTGAACATTAGGCCCAAAACAGGCCCAGTACACGTGTGTTTTTGATTTTACACCAAATGCAGTAACCTTTACCCTTCTCCATAACAAAGTAATTTCAAAGCGTGCAACAATAACCGAAAAACATTCCTTTCTTCATTGGAAGTGAAGTTGAGAGAATTTTATTTAGTGGTGAGCTTGTAATGCACCACTCCGCCTCGGCATATATATGAGAAAAGTTTAAAAAAAGTTCAACCTGATGAAATTGCAAAAATAGTGTGATTCGTGGTCTTTTAAAGTCCTATTCACTTTTGAGGTTTGCAAAATGTTATGCGAGTATTATTGTTAAAATCATTATTCTTCAGACAAGCTTTCGATAACTAGATATCTAGAGGCGAGTGCTAGTTCGCTAATCCTGTTTAGAAGTCGTCTATCATAAACACGTCACTAGCATTAATCTCTACCACTATGGAAATTGTGGGCACCATTAGTCAAGCCAAATTCTTGGATACCAACTGTTGATAATTTATTCCAAATTAATCCTACGCGGTATTTTGCTACGTAAGCCGCAACTGATTAAGTTCATCAGTTCGGTTAAGTCAGTTGTTAGTTAGATATCTATAGAGGATGACCATTATTGAGTCAATAAAAGACACTAAGACTCTCGATTCCCCGATGAACTCACCTGACCCAGGAATCGAACCGAAGTCCGTGGTGGAGATGAGCTCGCACCTTCTTCACTAGGCCACGCTGACGCTACACGAGGAGTGCGAGTGAAGGTCGAGGGCATCTCGGAGTGATATTGAGTTTATTTTCAAATTATTATTGACAGAATGCACAGCATTCATTTCTTAGGCAGACAACACGTCAGCATGTCATTCGACTACGTCACACTGTAGATTGACAACAAGAGTTCTCTTTGGATATTCAATATGCTACGACAGACCTTTGTTGTCAGCTGCAAGTTAATGCTGATATCCATTCCTGTTAAACACAACAGATCATTTTGCGACTGCGGCAGTTCAAATCCGACTCAAATAAGACACACTACTTAAATGTTCATTACTTGGATGCAATCTCACCTGACTGACTCGTCCGACATAATCTGATCTTGGCGAAGATATGATAGTCACAGAATCTGATGCAAGAGGGCCCCGTCCGCCAGGAGCCACACTAACGGATCCACCTTCCTCATCTGCAAGAAATGATCATCTCGTCATGACTTCAAATTCATCACAAAAATACATATGAAACTATTTCATCAATGCAATAGGATCAATGGGAGCCCATACCAATAGGAAGGGATACAAATACTTCGTGACTGCTCATATTCCTTGTTAAAAAGTAGGTATTGAATCTGCTCCATCCAACAGCCGAATCACACTAGTTTCATTCGCACCGGAACTCTTACCCTTCTTAGATATTATGGACAATCAGTAGTCAGTAGTGTTGGAAGAGGAGTTTGACAAGAAAACTCAAAAGATGCCTGCGCAGATCGCGCATGAAGATGCAAGACGCAAGCGCTGTATGAAATATGTTTCACTTTTATTGGCAAGAAATGCATTAACATGCTCTTGTGCTCCTTCTCATATCCACAAGTCCTGGTAACGTACTGGTATACATCATATATCACTATTTGTTCTTTGGATAGGTAATGCAGACTTATATTACGGTGAAAACTTATATATATATCGGCTGTGGAGCCGATGCGTTATCTCATCGGCTCCGGCTCCACGACACTGATGTGAAAGGCTCCGGCTCCACAGCCCTGGTTTGAACTACCAAGAAGCAATCTATTTTCATTATTCAATCTGTCACAGGCATTGTACAATAACGCATGTCTTGATGTCGTAACTTATTCGTCCAAAACTCGAAATACGGGGGGGAGATAGACGATATATCGTGCAGTGAGTTGGTGACTGATTCGTCACATCTCTTTGGTGTTCAAGTATACGAAAAGACAAGGTATTTAAAGGTACACAACATCAATTCATGGTGGTGAATTATTAGGCAGGCAATTTCTTTTAAAGAGATGATAACAATAACATAGAAAACTAATCTCATGGAATAGGCATTTCCTATCATGAGGACTTCGATCGCAACTTTGACTGCGACTATCAGCTACGACAATATGACTTATTTACTGAGAATGAAGCAAGGCTCTGGGCCCACTACGGAATTCATTCGACTTAATTAAAGGAGAGCTACCAATGATTCGGCCATTCACACATCCATTATTATTGCTGTTCCCTATTACCAACTGCAAGATCGCAAGGTTTTTTCACAGCAGTTTTTATAATATTTCATTTTTTGTCTCGAGTTTCATAGTGCTTTTTCATCATTTCGTTACTGTTTATCTTACAGGCCACACACCACATCCGTAAGCATTCAAATTCTTCTGAATCAGTATGTGAAGCATGATAGATGTGAATACATGGGAAAGAAGAAAGATGAAGAGAGGAGGATCTACGCGAATCTCTCCAAGTGCATCGACCTAAAGTTGAAGTGCTTACCCCTATCAGTCACTGTTTATGGACACTGGGGTGAGACCGCGAGAAGCGTCTTCCAACACATTTCCTCGTGCCTATCAATCAACACCTTGACATCAAGAAACGGCGTAGAGTATGGTGTTTTTGGACGCATGAGCATTACACTACAACGCTCAAATGCTCGGGCACTGCTAAAGCGCTCCAAAGTATCTTTTGGAGGCCAAGAGCATCGGCTTGGAGGGAGTCCAACAGGCTAATTTTTTACCGACTTTTTTGTATTTGTACACATACTTTTAGTTAAATAAATTATAGTCAAATAATATTAACTTTTATATTTATAATTATAAAATTATTAATAGTTAAATAAATTTCTTCAAAACCCCGTGAAAGAATATCCATTTGCAATTATGTTCATCATATTTGTGGTTGTTAATTTATCAATATCAATTTGTAGTAAATTTATGACACATTTCGACCTGAAGTTGTTGAGTCAACGCTGTCCACAAAGCAGATCAAATGGAAGATATCAACGCAATTGTAATGGCATCACTCCCAACCTCGAGCGATGCATAGAACGCCCGCCACTTGCGTGTAATTTTTTGAAAAATCTTTTAACTTCTAAAAAGATTCCGCATTAGTGGGTCAATAAAGATTTACAAGTAATAATCAATATCATTGATGATGGTGATCACTAAAATTTCATTTGAATAGACAGCCTAGATAGATGCTACGCTCGTACGCCTACATCAAATCTTCAAATTACTTCGAAAGTACATAACGGCTGTCGTGTCTGTGAAATTGTCAGATCAAGTACGTATTTCACTGAATTCAGTTTCCTCATGACTGAATTCAAATAATTCGTCAATTAAGGTATTACGCATCGTGTCTGTTTCTGACCTGAAACATTTCATTACAAATCGACACAAAATTGATATTCTATGAACATAAAATGCCGTAATGCTATAAGAAACATGCTCGAGTCAAGTCGATTCAGATTTTCGACACAATTTTCAAAACAAACGTGAACGAGTGAACAATGTATTGCTGGCTACCGTTAATTTAGGGTAGGAGAAGAGCTTGTCAGCATACTTCAGAAATCGGAGCAGGATAAGTTTGCGAAGCAGACAAACAAAGAAGAGCAACAAACATTTATCGCAATTTTTCAGCAAATGAGGTGCATCCATGTCCGGAATATCAGAACCCAGGGCTCCGAAAAAGCAAAAGCACGGTAATCTAACCGGTAGTCTAACCGGCGCGGTGGCCTTGTGAGAGAGTGTTCGCTCTGCAACCGGACATCTTGGTTCAATCTTTGGTCGGGTCAAACCTAAGACTTTGAAATAGGTACACTCTGCATTCTTGCTAAACACTCAGCACAAAAAGAATGAGAGTGGGATAAATTACAACTCGGCCACATGGAAGAAAGACTCCGAGTCTAATGTGCTTTCGAGTATAAACAATGTTCACTCAAACTCTGACATGGTGATCATCCGATCCTAACTTTATTCATAAAGATGATAATGTTGAAGAGGTTGTGATAATATTTGCATGAAGTCTGTTGATCAAATAATTTGGAGCAGAAGTTTTGTCAATACACGGGTCGATTCACTGACAAAAAGATTAGTCACATCGGACGACTGGTGATTCAGAGACTTTTCGGCCGACTAATTCATTGAGAAAAGACTATATCAACATATGTTCACATACACGGTATTTATAAACATTCAAGAAGAATTGTTACCTTATTTCTTATATACTCGTAGTAGGTTCTTTCCCATTTTTTTCAAACTTTTAATCATACTGTACAAGCATGCTCAGGGGAACTCAATACCAAAAGTAGACACCTTAAGTCTCTCAGCCAAACCTAGCCATCAACCAGCAATCGATAGAATTTCATTAAAACCTTCTCCTGTGAATTCTGCATTAGAGTTAAATTCGAAATTGAAAAGCTACATTCGCTACTTCTCGTCTGGGCGACGAAAATCGATCCCAATTCTCATGGCATCTACGCACTAGCAGAATTCGCTGAATCATCTGGCCAATAAGACATTATAGTCTCAATCAATTCATTTTATCACTTTATCAAACTGGATGTCGGGAATCATCGAGTCTGACTCTAGCCTTAATAATTAAGAAAGCGCCATTCGCTCTCCCTACCGTTACTTCGGCGAGAGAAAAGTTCGAATCCCCAATAACACGCCTCCTCTCCCGGGCAAGTCTTCTCACCCAGTTGCTCGTTCTAACTAAATGGAGAAGCCCTCAGCGTCATGTCTTGATATTCCGGATCAGTTGAGTAACGCTCTCAACGGTTCCCTGTGTGTGTCTCACCTGTCTGAGAGTCGAAGGAAGTGATGGACGTGGATCTAGATGGCGCAGGAGATTGAGATTTTCTTTCCGTGGAGGGAGATTGAGATTTTCTGTCTGCTGAGAGACGGCGGAGGCCGTTGAAGATCTTGCTTCTCTGTGGCATGGATGGAGACATCTGCTGGTAGCAGCAGGATGGACTGCAAGTGCTGTTTGTCGCGCTCTGGTGACCTCGCACAGCGCGATAACGAAGCTGTGACACACTAAGAGATGTGTGATGATTGGCTGTGACGTCAAATATGACGCGCCTTTTAATGAGCAGAGATGAGGGCAAACTATGAGTCAGAAATTTCGGACAGCAAAGTACAGGCGAGATTTGCAGAGAAAAAAAATGAAGCAAGACAAATCTTGACGGAAGAGATCGTGGCAAAGACGAATCATTATCAAGATTATGTTAATGTATTTATAGAATATTGCCGGGCGCGCTAATTCTCGATCACTGTGACAGTTGCTGCTGACGGAATGGAATTGAAAAAGTAGCGAAGTATTGAAGAAATTGAGAGACAGCACTTCCAATAAAAGCGAAACTTTTACCGCCGACATTTTCAGGTATTATGAAATTCATTGATTTTGTTGAAACACTAAAAGCAGCCAAATTTGAGAAAGACGGACGTAACTTTACAAGATTCCTTCCCAATTAGGCACCGACCGGCAAATGATAATGCGTCGAAATTAATCCCTTAACGTATCTTGAAAAGCACATCATTATGTTTTAGGACAATTCAATCATAATTATTGGAATGCTTGCTTCACCACAAAATCTAGATACACATTCTGCAGACAAAATTGTGGATCATGTTCATAGATCTGCAGAGAGTAGTTAAACCAGTAATAGATACCAGCAGAATTATGTACAACTTCTTGAAAGTCGATTCAACCTAACAAACTGGAAAACATTGGAGCAAAGTGTGCATACAAAAATCCTGCACCAATGAAAGATGTAGAAGCATTCAAATATCGCATGAGATGGAGAAAATCTGGCACTTTCATCAACTCTGGAAGAAAATTTTGCAGTTCAGGTGTCCCAGTAGGCAGTAGTGGGCAACCAAGTTGGGATAGCAGGCCACCAATTTTAAAAGGCAGTAGTATAGGCTTAATATTCTTTTATTCCGTACTTGCAAATGCACATATGGGCTGCTGCATTGTTCGTGCATACATAGTGGTTGTATTACACAACAAAATTTTACATGCAAATGTATATAGCAGTATTGTACGCAACTAATTGTTTAATATTAAGGAAACATAATTTACTTTCTACAATTCTTGTGAGTATTGAAGAGCGAATAGGCCTATAACAAATCATAGAAGCTTTTCTTTTTTTTTTCATTTAAACGGTCATTCGACTTTTTTGGTGATTTGACCGGCATTGCCTTATTTAATCGAAAAACAACAATCTGTAAGTGCAATGCAACTATCCGCCTGAAAGCCGCACAAGATAAAATTGATTTTCCTGCAATCATTGATCATGCTACATGTACATACATGTACACATGTCACCCAAACATATACAGCTTTTAAAAACCGTGCATGGGCTCTACAAATGGCAACTTGCGCAGGTGATGACCATTTTGCGCTTATAGGAAATGTTCATTACAGAAGGAGCATGGTTGGATAATCCGAATAGGAATTTTTGTGTCATCATATTGCTCATTTAGTTGTTGATTAATGGTTTTGCAAATTCTAAAGAGGATCCCTCACCCTTAGATGTACCTCGAAGTCGGAGTGAGTCATTTTTCACATCATCGATTCAAAGAATGTGAAAGAATGAAAAGGCCACTAGATAAGAGAAGCGGTGGCAGGCCGCGGTCCACGCGTTGCCCACCACTGCAGTAGAGAATGCTTTGTGTGCTGTTTTTGATAGAACAATTGATAAGGAGCAAGTGTATCCTGAGATCATGCAGAAATTGAGAGCTAGCCAAACTCGACGTCGCGCGTCATTCTTTCAAATACTTGGGTTCATCGCTACGCAGACATCTGTGCCTGTATGTGGCATGTATCGCACTTCCCCGAATAATAGCCGCCCTCAAATAGTAAACACGGCTGCTATATAAAGGAATGAATCTAGGCAACTAAATAATGTCGTTTACGACTATACTGCTCGAGTTCTACATTATTTACGTTATTAATGCTACTTACGGAGAAATACTTTCATATTTTATAATTATCTACATATTCGTGACTGTTGGATTTTTATGATCATTATGATCAAAAATAAATTACCGGATGGAGTAATAGTCTGATGACAGCTCAATGTACCATGTTATTGTTATCAATTCAAATGGATACATTTAGGTCCATTTCAATATATCAACTGTTGTATACGTTCAAGGCAGCACGACCTTAAATTTTTTTGAAAACTCAATTATTGCGAGGCACCTCTCGTCTGATCATTCAGACATCATCATCAGCCTTTGTCTGCCCACTGCAGGGCGAAGGCCTCAGTATGGCTATTCCACCTCCACCTCTCTCCGGCTAATTGTGGCCAGTTGTTGTGCAGAACAGCACAATTTCTTCATGCCATTTTCTTGGCGGTCTTCCTCTACTTCGTTTTCCTTCCCATGGTCTCCATGTTGTTAATCCTTGGGTCATTCTGTCATCCATCCTGGCATTGTGTCCTGTCCACTGCCACTTTATTGCCTTCACCACTTATAGTGCGTCCCTGACTTTTGTCATTCTTCGCACCCATTCTGTCTATGAATCTTATCTTCGAAACTCTTCTCTCCATCTTCATTTGTGTAGCTCTGATCTTCTGTTCCGTCTCATCAGACATCATTTACGCCTGATGGTGTCGGAATGATCAGACTAGAGGTGCCTCGCAAAAATTAAATAATTAATTACTTCAAAATTTTTTGGGTGGCACTGTCCAAAATTGAAAATAAAGATCAACTGTTATGTCAGAATGCTGTCAATTATCTGCTATCAGAACCGTTTTTATACACTGCTTTCATATAATGCGATTCGACTCCATTATGTTACGTTAAGGGTCTGCGATCTGGTTGCTACAATCCGGCTACATAGATGAGCTTGCAACAGTCTAAAAGTTGTATCATCAGTATCACAACTTTGCAAATAGACAACCGAAATGACAACGTGGCCCGACCCCCAAGCGGGTATCACTCGCGGGTAATTTGTCAATTACTGTCAATCGGTGCACAGGTCACTAATGCCCACAGAATTAGATTGCTTAACTGTTTCAGTTAAACGGGCGAAGCAAGTTGTCTAATTCTGTGCTAATGTCTGATCTATAGCCGATATCCAATGCATTTTTAGAAATTATGCATCACCTGATCTTTACATATCAAACCGGAGTTCGAATGGATCAGGTTCCACCAAAAAATCATTTTTTTAAAAAAAAGCTAGAAAAATAGAAAATTATAAAAAAGAAATTTCCCTTATATTGATATGACAT
Organism: Prostheceraeus crozeri; assembly: GCA_907163375.1. NCBI lineage: Eukaryota > Metazoa > Platyhelminthes > Polycladida > Euryleptidae > Prostheceraeus > Prostheceraeus crozeri. The sequence continues at coordinate 78,846 of CAJQUW010013017.1, forward strand.
AGTTCCAAATGAAACCTTATTTAGTATTCATCCAAAAGCAATAACTGTCAATAATTGCCTAGAAAAAAAATACAAATTATAATTTCCCGCTTGATTTCTATAGGTTAAATCACAGTGCTACATACATGCAGCACTAGTAGAATACGAGGGCAATATTGTGCAGCAAATATATTCAAAGGAAGATAATATCGTCATCATTGAAAACATAGACTATGAAGACTCTGAGACAATAGATAATCAGACTCTTGTATCTATGTTTCTTTTGTCTTTGGCCTCCATTTCATTTGCAAATGACAACATCGTGACTGAATACATGCAATTGACATCAACCTATACTTGACAACAAACGGATATAAATCTTCATTCCAAAAGATGAACGGTAAAACAAATTTATAGCATGCATCTCAGTGCTATGACAGCATGCACTTGCTGAATTCATTCTATCATTTTATATAAAGACCATAGTTTGAAGTCCCTTTGTTTCCAGTTTAGGTCAGTGTTAGTTCCGATGAGTTGCGAAATATGTGATGTCGGTCTCGGTGCTAACCCTTCCAAATATCATTATAAAGAATATGTTAATAAAACTTGTGCATTTCGTGTGAAATTTCATATTCTCTGCCTTTAAATGATAATTCGGATGAAATTCAAATGAAGTTGGCACTAATAATTCGAGCACACGAGCAAGCAGTATTTATACTCTTATCTGATAGTTTTGCACTTCGCAATCGGAACCACAACAAAAGTCTCCTCTAATGTAGAGATATAACTCATACTCTACTGACGATACCAACATATAACGGGTTCGAAGTGCAATGAAATTTTAATACATAACGAACTAAATAGGCAGACATGCTATAAATAGCTTATGTTGTTCTAAACCTACGAATGAATGAAAAAATGAATGAATGGTATAACGTCATTTCACCCACACTGGGGGCTTGGACGGTACTGACAGAGTCAGACATTAATCTGGAGCGTTGTGATCTTTTTAGCCCGGATGCCCTTCTTGCCGACTTCCTATAACACTTTCGGGGCTCGACCTCTGGACCGGAAGATCGCTAGACCAAGCACTTAACCACTGTGCTACGGAGGTGAATCAGCATTAATTAACTAGAATGCGGTTATTGGTTAGATGTAGATTCATAGGACGAGACAGGCAACACGACAAAATGTTCAAAATCTTTTGAAAAAGCAAACGCAAAAAATGAATTGCTAAATACATTTCATTTTTTTTAAACGGAAGTGTGACAGCTCTGCCGAAAATAAATCGATAAATACACATTAAATAAGGTAATGCATGATAGCAATAATAATGATGAGCAATAGCCAATATAGCACGAAAAGTGGCGAATTGATTTTTGAGGTATATTTGTAAATACTTGCTTCAATTGAGCTTAAACTAAATGAAGTAAAATGTCCTGATGTCGAAATGAAAGCTATCGCAATAGTTTGATGAACAAATTCAGCGGTTGCTAAAGTACATCATGCTCATGTTCCAATTGTATAGCTAAATTCAATAGCCAAATAAGTGATTTCAAGACAGGAAATGAAAAATATTATAATCGGAACAGCAGGACTAACCTATAGCTGTATAGCATAAATTCTGACAGCTATGACCAAGTTCGCAACCTTACTTTTGTATCTAATGCTTCCCATTATTCACTATTTCGTAATTAATTCAGTGAATCAAAGCACATATCTATTTGATGCCGATGATTCTCTATGAACAGGGCACTCTTTTGTATACCTGTAAATGTCGCGATCCAGAGAAAAGCGAAGTTGCTATTGAGACTTTGAAAAGCAATTGTCGTTATCACTGCTTCAGCGATGTGAATTTTCTAGTATACAAAAACAAGAAAAACAATATACTAAGAAGGTCTACGAAGCAAATTTAACATTATTTTGTAAATGATAGAACCAGCAGGTTCTCAAGGTTATGGACGAATATATAAAAGATAGCCTGATTAGTGAACCAAATAAACTTTCCAGTGCTGTAAATAAGAAAGTTATAAACTTGAAGCAGGAAATGCTGCAGGGTTCCTACGCTTTTTCTGATTCAAAAATCAAGGAGATTTTAAGAACATTAATCACTTAATTTTAGGAGGTATGACGTCTCAGTTGGTTAAGTGACCGCACCGATAACATAATGTACAGAAGGTCCAGGGTTTGATCCTCCACCTAGGGAAGTATAGAAAAGGTGAATTCTCGACTCTCTGATAGTCACATTCTGCTAAGAAGAACGATTCCAAATCCGAAGTGTGCCGTCTCAAAAGTAGTCCCAAATTTGAGAAGTCATTTTGTAAATTGTGATATGAAATTCCATTGAGCCATGTATATCCAATGTTCATGGAAAAAATTTGTTTCGTTTCGTTTTGGAACTGCATTAGCGTCATCAATCAAAAAATATTTCTTTCTATGTAATCTTTACATTTGGAAGTACGCTCAAAAGCAATCATGATCCTCTGTGAATTTGAATTTTCGTAATGATAACAATTCTTTACCTTTGCACCTTGCTGTCGAATACACAGGGCAGGTGCAGGCTCATCAAAATTTGCCAAACTGAATTGTTGAAAGTTGCTGACCTGATTAAGCAATTTGCAACAATGGAAACAAGAACATATCAACAAGGAACAAAATATAAAGCCAAGTTTTGTTTGTTAAATGTATATATATATCATAAAATATCATTAGACAAATGATTACAATTGATGAAGAATATTGATTTCCGCAATCCAAGAGAAAATATAAAGTAAAGTCAGCTGAAAGAAACAAGGCTGGATTGCTTTCACTCTCATGATTTTTCTATTTGTTCATCACAAACTACCTCTGAATACATCAAAAAAATCCATAAAACATGATTTGGATTCGAAGTTGAAAATCGTGGTTGTCCTAGTCACAGCTATTGGCTTTATACATGAAACAATGTTTGCCCCACCTTATCAACACGACGAATTTGAAGTTATTCTGGAATAAAATTATTATAAATTCAAAATACACGCGTACTATGGTAAGCTATAACTACACGGATATGTTTGATTTCATTCATTTCATTATCCAGTAAAAGAGATACAATGAAAACGTTTTCAAGCAGAAGTATTATTGAAATAGGTCTTAATAAATATAATAGGAATATGAAAATAGGATTTTCCGAAGATTTGCGCAAAAAATCGACGCTGAGAGTGAGAGACGGTACAGTTTACCATGTTTTTGATTCATCACCCACCACGCACTGTCACGGAATCAATCTAAAGTCCAGAAATTTAAGAAGATTTTCAAAAAATTAAGGACATTTAAGGAGATTTAAGGAGGAAATTAAAATTAAGGAGATTTAAGGAGTTTTAAGAAGATTTAAGAAGCGTAGGAACCATGATGCTGCCATCTCTGCAGCCTGCTGAGTAAAAGTACAGGCTCAATGGCCGTTTTATCATTCTTGTAACTTCGCATTGCATTAGCAAAAGTAGTTGGCATAACTTTTTATTTACGTTATGCTGAGCACCTTTATAGCATCAACGCTAGCAACAAAGTCAGTGGTTTTTCTGATCACTTGTTGCAGAAACATTGCGATCACATCGGTTCTGCTGATTATTTTGATCTACAAGTTATTGATATATGTAGAGATCTTAATGATATTATACATTGTCCGAACCTCGACCAATCAGATCTTTGGAGCCTAAACTTAATAGAAAGATCAATACTGCTGATTCCTGATCGAATTCTCCACTCTGTGTATTTTGGCTGCTGCATATTGTGCTTATTCTGTTCATGCGCGCATGTCCTTGTTTGAATTTACTGCACTGATAGAAATTTGGCATTTTTATTAGATTGATTCAAAGCAATACCAGTTGGTAATGTACAAGTTGATCAAGAAAGATCTATTCACTAGTTCCGCCGTTTATACTTTTTTTACTGAATTTTCACCCCTAGCACAGCTATGAGCCATGAACGAAGCTAGGGGTTACTCAATGAAAAGTAAAAATTGTATTATTTTAAATACATAAAATAAAAAAAACAGATCTTCTAATCTGATTAAGCTGTCCCCATCAGAGACCTATTCGCACGCCTCTTGAAAGTATCAAGATTGTATTGGTGAGGGAAAGTGGTCTGGGGAAGCTGATTCCAAAGCTGTGCCGTGCGAACAAAAAAGCTTTTCGAGCGACTCACAGTACGTGTGCGCTCTAAGCTCACATGATGGCATGTGAGTGCATTAGCTCTGCGTGTGCTTCTGGAGAAGATCTTAGGTTTGGGTACGCACTCATTTACTGCAGAGCTGCTTCTACCGAAACAGTACCTGTAGAAGAGACTTGAGTGAAGCAACATCCCGTCTGACGGAGAGCGGCTGCAACTTGCTAGCAAATTTTTCACCCATGAGATTCTTGACACGTTTCTCAACCCGTTCAAGGAGGTTAAGATGCGTTTGTGGGGCGCCTGCCCATAGATGACAACAATACTCCATCAGAGGACGAATAGTGGACTTGTAAAGATAGCAGACAGTTTGTGGTGGAAGATAGCTGCTGGCACGATAGAGACTACCAATGCGTTGAGCTGCCTGCTTGCTAATGGATTGGATGTACGGTTTCCATGACAAGTCTTTCGTAACCGCCAATCCAAGGAAGGAGATGGAATCTTGTTCTCTGATCCTATTATCTGACATCTTAATGCTATGATCATCATCTCCTTTAAGTCGTGAGTGCAGAATACTCTGAGTTTTTGAAGGATTGAAGGAAACAAGCCAATTGGCGCCCCATTCTGAGACCCTGCGTAAGTCTTCATTAAGAACGTCGCATAACTGCTGACGTTGCTGAGTGTTTTTAGCGAGTCGCTCATTGGAATTGAATAGTGTTGTGTCATCTGCATACATCACCAATTTACTCACTAGGCAGTCTGACAGGTCATTGATCTACAGCAGAAAAAGAGTGGGTCCCAAAATTGACCCTTGAGGAACTCCTGCATTGATAACCTTGGTGGAAGAACCTTTTGGCCATCTACGACGACAGATATCTGCCGGTAACTAAGGAAAGAAGCAAGAAGTTTGTGGAGTTGATCAGCAACTCCATAGGACTTTAGCTTCATAAGGAGTCCCTTTATCGAATGCCTTGGAAATATCCAAGGCAACTGATCTCGTCTCACCTTGTCTGTCAAGGACACGACTCACATGTTCAGTGAAATATGAAAGAAGATCTGCAGTTGATCGAGAGTGCCTGAAGCCATACTGTTCTTCTGATAGAAGGTTCTGAGTTTCAAGGAATACGGAGTGGCGGACTTTCTCCAGCGTAATAATTGCAGTTTATTTGATGCCTACAATGTTCAGTTGTATTATTCTTAACATTAATACAATACCGAAACATAACGAAACGCCAAGAAAGGCTTGGAATTTTCACTTTACATGTGGGTGACATGTTAATCGAAGATCACGCAATTAGTTTTACTTAATATGAAGCCGAATGCATCTCGTAAAAATTACTATTTAGTGAAGTACATGTAATAGAAATCATTTACTGAATATATGATAACACTCACCCATAAGAGAAATCGTCACGCAGATTAATCTGTTCTACATCCATTAATGCTCATTTTGAACTTATCAGACTGTGATAACATGAATGCATGAATGCCAATATGTGACCTTATCGGATCTTCCGTTTCCATCCGCCTTACTACGTCTAAGTATCATTAATGATGCAAGATGAAATGCGACTTGACTCTCGTCAAATAAACATTTAAAGAGGCAACATGTGCATTTCAAAAGATAACTGTCTATTTAATTTAACTTAATTTCTTACGATCAATATACTCTGCTTGGTAAGTCTGTATTCCATCTTATTATAATGTGAGATACAAAACCATGCCATATCTTGTGGCAGATTATCTCTGATCACAATTTATCGGTTTATATCATCATTACGTGCATTTCAATAAGTTATCGTGAATGAAATATCTGCATCATTCTTCACACCGACCGATTGAAGAACTTTTAAAAATACATTCTCGTAGGTAACACAGAGAGGATAGTATTTACATTCCCTACGAGGTGAAAATTATACATTGAGCCCTCAGGTAAAAGCCACCAATGTATCACTTACATATTTTTTCCAATAGCGAACAGAAAGCTCACGCAGAGTTTTATTTAGCTATTTTTTTGGATTTGCTCATCTTTTGGATTTTACTTGTTAATGGGGAATTTATGAGTAATTGAGAAGGCAAGTAGTCAGTTAGACTCCGGTTGCCACATCCTCGATCGAAAAATGGGAATAGACTTCAGGAACGTGCAAGCTTTCTTTATTTGCAGATCATCATCAAGGAAATAATTGCATTAATTGAATTGCATCATCTTGAAAGCAATGCATTGATGGCATTTTAAATTCAAATATTCGACTTCAACATCGATAGTTTTCAGTAACGAGTTTCAAAAATTTTTTGGACTCACCCTCAATCGCAGCAATGAAATCGTCGGCAGTGCTGCCCATTACATCTCGTCTTTCACTACTGACTGATGGAGGCGCCGTCACTGCCTTATATTGTCCACCATCGCCATCGTTAGATTCCGTGCCGCTTCCTACGTTGCTTTCAGCTTTGGCGAAAACATCATCGGCGCCCTGTACGCTCATTTGTCTACCCATTGAGACGGTAGAGATATCAGTGGACGAAACAGCTCCAGGTCGTGGGCGAGGCATCAAATATTGAGGCCGCGGATGCACAGGACGAGTATAATTATATTTATGGGGTCTTCTATAATCGTTAACATGTGACGGGCGCTTACGGAGCATCAATACCACACGGGTGGGATATCGACGAATCTCTTCCACCACCTTAAAGTGCTGCCATCCAATCTACAAAGCGAAATGTGAATTCCACTTGTATTTTTCTAAATTCATCTGCCTACTATTATGAAGTAGTATGATAAAATTATCTCTATAAATAAAAGGAGTAAAAATAATCGGCATTCTGCAAATTGCGAATTATGTTGAAATTTGACGTCAAAATTCATAATGATCTCCGTGTAAAATGATGTTAAAAAAACTATTCCAGGGAAAGCATCAAAATAAAATATAAATGACAGAAGCTTTTTCAGCAACATCTAAAACCTATATTTATGCTAAAATTTTAGCCGGAAAATCAATAGTCCGTAATAGCTCGTGGAGATATGCCTATGTAGGACAACTTTCAAACTGTCGGAGACTATTGATGTTCCGGTTGAAATTTTATGAGAAACATATGCTGAAAACGTTGCTATTGTTCAAATTTAACTATGAAGCTCTTCCCGAGACAAGCATAAAAGTAAATAATTATTCATCAACTTGCATACAGCTATCTTATGGGATGTCTGAAATTCAAATGATCATATTTCTGTTAACATTACAATTGAAAGATAACATGTCCACACCACACTTTGCTGATAAAACTAATATATAGGCACATTTCTAAAATAACTCATGGAAGAGACGAGAGCAGAGATAATAAATTACGAATGTCTAGACAACGAAGGAATTTGAGACAATGGGAAAAATTACAGCTGGTAATTCTTAAAATGATTCAGTAACTTCCATTCTCCGATACAGAATTTAGCTCTTATGAATTAATGATCTGTTTAAGAGTGATTTCGAAAATTTCAATACATGTTCATTGTTCATGTAATGCAAAATATACAGATTGTCGGATTTATCTGCCCGATGTTAATTATTTTGTCCTTTTGTGAGCAGTGGACTCCCATTTTTGAGAATTATTATCACTATAACATATAAATATTTCAGCCTTAAGGATCGCAAGAACGCATCAGTCCTCAAAATAAAGTTGGATATCGCTCTTCATTTTATCCCATTGTCAATGCACGGCAATAATGTATTGTCGAATTCAGCAAAAAATGAGCCAAAAACTGCTCAGGCCTATTAGTTCAAGTGGACCTGTGAGCGAGATACCTAACTCTGAAAATCCGGTCGTGTTTAAACATGAATTATGTCCTTAAGATATGAAAATAGGATTTGATTTATAACATTTGGGGAATTGCAAACGTTTTTGGCTTCATTAGTCTACATTAATACAGAATACCCCCTTGTAAAATGTCACTAGTTCAGGCCTCTGATGCAGATAAATCATCATCCGAACTACACACATCTCTGATTGATGTCGAAGTATAATCACAATGTGCTTGTAGTGAAGGCATTCTTCACTACAAAAAGGTACCCTCTTTTTCATAAAAATAGGGAGTGTCCCGACCATTGGGCAATAAAATATAAATAGCCGATCGTGTGCTGCAGTAGACGCTTCTTTATTATTCACTGCTTATCAAGCTGCTGTATCAAGTTTTGAAAACTTTCGTCCTTTTAACTTCACATCCATTTCAGTTCAATTCACTTTCGCCCGTTGAATTTGCTGACATCCATCTGGCTATAGCCAAGGTTTCGGAGCCGTGGCTCAGCTACCACGGCTCCGGCTACAACACAAAACCCTTCGACACATTGTCGGGACCCCCAGCATGAAACCAAACAGGAGACTTTCATAGAATGATGTAGACCCGATGGCAAATGCGAAATTGCACATCTGTCGAGGTCTACCTGGTAGCTCTTCTTGTCAGACAAGATCACAGGAAGCACCTATATATCCAATGGGAGCAGGCTGAGGTTTTCTGTAAGATGACATTTGTCTGCGTTTTCTGTAATTGAGAAGTACTACGGAGTGTAGAACATCTCAAGGTAATACATTTCATGCTGTTGTAGAAGCAAAATACATTTAGGTTTATCAAATTGTCATTTTGAGGTAAAACACATAATCTTTCGGAGGCATAAACACATGCAGGATCGAGAAATGACTGACATGCTAAAAATTATGACTAATGTGTCTTAGCTAGTGCCTCTCGCTTCAAACTTTTTATCTAGCATGAGTTGCACAGAGAGCCATGAATATTTTCTCTATTTATATGGGACTGACAGAAGTCTTTGATTTAATCCCTACCACTTCCGCTCTTAGTGCTTTATCAGAGATGAGAACAAATATTTCATTATTCCAGAGTGAGGCATCATTGATTAAAAAGAAGTATTTTAGTCAGAAGCATCGAGGTAGTTTAGTCAGTGTAAGGGTTTTCAAAGGCTTGAATCCGAAGTGCTGTTGGACATGCTTGTGTAATCGTTTTGATCGTGTCTGACAAGAACAGGAACCGGGTAGAACTCATCAGACGAGCAGATTCGTAGAAGCCATGGGTAGGGTGTATTGCATTCTCTGTAAGTCCAATTTTCAGCCTCGTTCCCTGCAGAAACATGTGCTGCCGGTCAGACGAGATGATTCAACCACTTAGCTGTCAGGGCTCTAATATTCATCAATCAAGTGAAACATTTTTCCACATTGAACTAAAATTCTTTTCACATCAAAAGTACATCTTTAGAAGTATTTTAATACTTCATCTAGATATTTCATTGAAAATAAGACACCTACAAAATAGCCATATATTTTCAAGGGAATAATAATTAAGGTTGTGTTTTAATAATCAGTAAAAGGTACATTAAATTTGAAGCGAGAATGCATGTGCATGCTTTTCGACAAGAGCCATTCGCCCGACAGCTGGGTTTTCGGCTGGAACACAATCTCAAGGAAGTCCGCGATCTTCCTTAAAATCTAAATAGATGATTCGCAGTAGGCTATGTATTGAGAGGATACGAAGACCAGCAGGTTTGGGAGGTCTACAACGTTGACCTGCAATGATGACACACGTGTATTCGTTTCAGCTACGCTTTCAAGCATCACTTTGTCTTACAAAGTGACTGAATTCCTAATACACATAAAACTTCGAGCCGAACCCGTGGTATTTCCTGTCGGCTCCGACCTGCTACCACGGCTCCGGCTCCGAAACCCTGGATAGAACTGATTCTTCTTCTAATTCATCACTACCCTCTAACCACTTTTCAACCATCTCATTGTGAAGCCTATACTATATTGCTTTATAAAGCTATCATTATTGATTTATGTTGTTGACTTTCATTTAACTACATAAACTGCGAATATTGTCCCATGCAGCGCATCTATCAATCGTGGATAAATTCATTTCATAAGTAAAAAAGAGATAACAATGGAAAAGCATCTCGATTTCAAATTCTCTACTAATTTGCGACATTAAATCTGCTATTGACACACCTAGATGATTGTTATTCAAGTCGGCTACCGCGCAGACAAAGGTTCATTCACCATTATTAAAATGACTAAGAGACTTCTCTAAATCTTCCATGAAGTTTCTAAACAATGAGCACTTTCTTTGTCCTTCAACTGCGAGTCAAGCAATGACGTCATTCGTTTACATACCAGTACTGATAGAGGAAAATTTTCGACAATATGATTGAAACAGAACAACGTCACTTGCATTTATGTGGCAGTGTTTAATCTGTTTGTTTACTGCGCCAATGAAACATAATATACAAAGCAGGGATGACGATTTCAGGCACAACATTTGTCTCTGCATTATGGCTACAGGATCTAAAACTAGTTAAGATGAGACATGTTTTCCTTCTTCCTCTGTCCCGATTTGGGATCGGCACAGCATTAATATCCTTATTTTACTCCTTGATCTGTCACGCTTCCCTTTTCTATCACTTCAGCTATTTCGTGTCTTCTGACACTGATTCAAGTGTCAGTTTAGCCATCATTCAATTGTTTTCTTCATATTTTCGGTTGTGTGCACATTACCGTCACTATGTATTTTAGACCATGGATAGTACAGCTATGACAACGACAAAAGTTTTATGCCTTGAAAGTTGAATGACATACACTATATTCTTAACATATTTGAGAAGTCAAAGATTTAAATATACAGAAGAAAGTGGGCAAACTCCTCAATTGTCTTACATTGCACAAAAGCTCGTGTAGATGGCTCTACTCAGTAATTATTCATGCAGTGCTTTCTCTGTTTTTGTATCTTATATTTTTGAACAAGAAACTCGTAGAATGCGATTGTTAAATACTACCGGGTACTTCCATTAGTCTACAGGATTTAGCCGATTTGTGACATTGCTGCTGGTTCATTATTAGCGGATTCGTGGGTTGTTGGCATTCAATAACCATTTTCTCTTTATTATCTTGAGGTAATCCTTTGTTGAGTAATAAATGAGTCGGGATGGTTTTAACTTTTTATTTGTATTCTCTTTGAAAATAGACAAACTGTTCAGTAGATAACATAACTACCCTACTGCTTGCAGACTGTAAAAATACAAAATAGAAAAAAATACACAAGAGTTGTAAAGATACGCATATCTAGTACAGATGATTTCATAACCTAAGCCACAGCTATGAATCAAGAGGCACACCTGTGAGCGTTTAACTTCGGTTGCATCGGAATCAAAATGCATAAATTACGGCACCTATCTGTGGTGATTCGGCAAAGACACATCATACAGGTTGTCAGCACTACTTGACATGATTATTAACATTAAATGAAGCATTTTACTACATCGGAGTACTGAATCAAGAATGTTTTTTCAATTTCACTCACAGTAATTGATCATTTCAATAGCAGTACTCTGAACAATAGTCACTGCATTTCAACGTAATTGTGACAAATTGTAATTAACTGATAGCATAAGTCATAAACTAAAATTAATTTATGCAATGTTGCAAATTATCATTCTCCAAAACATTAATTATTTCCAATGCCTAGGACGGAGCATGTAGTTAGCCACCAACATCCAGGGAGATGCTGACAAAATAAGAGCGAAACATTCTATCTGATTCAGCAGAGCTAGAAATAGCTCCGTGATAGATTTCTTTCGGGCGAAGTTGCGGGAAAATCCGACAATGCCAATTTGGATCTCATTAATTAATTCACCCCCAGATACGTAAGTCCCTCTAGAAGACGTTTGACTGAACCGATCGCCAAGAAAATCGAGATGCGAGTGATTTAGGGCATGTTCTACTTATCCTCAACCTTCGATGATAATCGTAAGAGATTCGTTCCACTCGAGAAGACACAACGCAATTGATATCAAGAACAATGTGTCGGCATTGACTAGCGGGAACCTTAGCAACCCGAATACACGCGCGTCATTGTCTAACTGGTCGCTATCCCGTCAGGTAATACACTAAATTACTCGTTTTGAAGCATGTTGGGATTCGGTATCGTTTGCAAGAAAAAAGAGTTTCGCGAATCCAATATATATTCAAAATAAAAATCACAAAATTCGCCTTTTAATTTTGTGATTTTTATTTTGAATATATACATCGGATTCGCGGAACTCTTATTTCTTATAAATTACTCGTATCTCGAATTTCTTGGTGGTCGGCTCAGTTAAACGGCTTCTAGAGGAACTTACATATCTGGGGGGTGAGTTAATAATTAATAAGATCCGCCAATTTAACTTCATACTAATTGTAACTACAATTCAATCAAAAAATTAATTTTCATGTAAATGTGAGTACTGAGAAAAGGTGTTTAATAAAGTATTGAATAATGATATCGGCATAATACTTTAGAAAAATGTGTTTATTGAAATAAATAGAATACTAATCAAACTTTAAGACGGCAAAAAATTATAAATTCTAATGTCTCATTAGAATTGTGTTATTCAATCACTGTGCGGCTTTTTATGATATCCGACCACACTGCATTAATTTTACATTCATCATGCGTCATTGATGAGTACTGTATGTGCTATAAATTCTTCAGAACAAAACTCTCAGCAGGTTTCGCATGGAGACTCTGCCGAAGAAAATCTGACTGAGTCACTCATCAGTCTCATCAAGCGTTCATTATATTTTCCGTACTTTCTCTCGGTTGAGTGAGCATAATTGCACACTCCTGCAGGTTGTAGTAACGACAGAGAATAGTCTATGGTGACTTTGAGAGCCTTGGCCCATGCAATTCGGCAGCGAACTACGCGGTTAGAGAATCGTCATTGGCTTACGTCAGTGCCTCCGTCATCACGTGTTGACGGGAAGTTGCGCGCACGCAATACTACGCTGAGTGATACCGTAGCTATTGATCAGTGTCCTTGTTTTCCTTCCCCTCGCCGCACGGCATCTGCGATGCTGCAGCAGCATCGACAGACTGCAGAACGAACTTCTCCCGTCATGTCCGACCCGCCGGGTGAGCCCACCACCACTGCGTTACGTTATCTCGTCCTTTGGTGTTTCGTCTACACAGGTCTGGTCTGGATGCACGCCGCCGCAAATTACGCTATGATCATCGGACTCCTCCTCCCCCTCATTGTTCTTCAACTCGTGTGTCTCCTCCACGTGGCGAACGTCCTACTCTACAGGTGACCATTGTGCAATGCCGTTTAAGTGCCATATCGGCCATCCAGTATTCCGCCCATCCATCTACTCTACATTGTTCTCATCTGCCGAAATCAATTCCAAAACCATTGCGAAACTGTCGTTTTATCTGTGACAAAGGAGTTATTTTTGAAGTCAAAGGATATTCCACCACAATTTGTGCACTAATCTCATTGAGTTGTCAATGACTAGTTGTCACTTCATGTGTGTCAGTGTAATCTCCATGCTCTGCACGTTTAGGCTACTAATTACTGTAGAAGAATTACTCTGAAAAATTCCAATTCTCGAAATTCCTTTAACCCAAGGGTTTGTTTCCTTAATTGACAACCACCTGTCAAATACTTGCATTTCTTTGCTCTAACTTCCAGCGACAAATGTACGGCGAATTGACTCTGTTTTTGTATAAAAGAAATCACGAAATTGAGGTATTTTTCTTGTACTGAAATTGGAGTTTTCATTCTTAACGAAAATGTGGGAAAAATTATCATCAGCATCTCGCATTTTTTCTTTATTTGTAAACCATGGTTTCCTGAAGTAATGTCAAAAATGTAAAAATCAAAATTTAAGCGATAAGCGATACGAACAAAGTAATGGAAAATGTGATGCATACATGCAGATGAACCCTTAAAGATTAAAAGAGCTATATATATATATATATATATATATATATATATATATAATATATATATATATATATATATATATATATATATATTATATATATATATATATATATATATATATATATTATATATATATATATATATATATATATATATATATTATATATATAATATATATATATATATATATATATATATATATATATATATATATATATATATATATATATATATATATATATATATATATATATATATATATATTCAAGCCAATTTCCAAATTTTTGAATTAATTTTTTAATGACTAATCCTTTATGCTCTTCTTCTATATATTATATGCAAGAAAAAGTTACAAAACACATAAGTACAAAGGCTGTTAATATATTTCCTTTCTTTTTCCGTTCCTTAATTTGACGTTTCTGAATCATTGCAACGGCGTTTTTCAATTCGAATTTCTAGAGCAGCTTGAGTTTTAAATATTTATGAGTGATGTATTCACTCACATATGACGAAATGTATTCAGTTGAGACTTGTTCATAGCTGAGTAGTAAGTACGGTAATGACTTCACCATCACCATTGTCCTTTTCCAACAAAAATCATTTTCTGTTCAATGAAGCAACTATAAAATATGCACAAAAATCCAAAAGCAAAGCTTAGCGAACTTATACAATCCAGTTACATCACACGATTACACATTCCATAATATGGTACAATTTTCATGTGCATGTATCAGAACTGATCGCTCATCGAGGCCCATCAATGTTGAATTTAATTTATAAATTCGAATTTTCAAACGAGTAAATTTCATTTTCTTTGCTTCATCATAATGTCTTGATAAGCAAAGTATTTTAGGCAGCTTTCTCAAAATATTCAGTGCACACTTCTTGCATTATTACTAGCACTTGAGAAAATACACTTATCAGTCAGACGACTTTAGTTCATACCGAGGAGGTCAGGTTGAAGGTAAACAAATGCGACGATCATTAACATGCGTAGTGACAGCAAGTACACACTTCCTCTAAGACATCAGCACATCTCATCACTAATTTGCATCATTGAGGAGACCCCGTGAGAGGTCTTATCGAAGTAAACTTCCGAATTTCAGCGATGCTATCGTTAGTGATGAAAATGACGAAGTAGAAAAGCAAAAGGCAAACAAGTTTTACTTGCTGAATTCATCCAAAACAATCATTTATATTTGAAAAAGCCATATAATGACGCCTGATATGAGATCAGCGACTTAAATTATGCATATCAGACACACTATGCAGAATTCGACATTTTATCAGGCATTATCGGTGGTTATCGATATTCAATCATCATACTTCACAAATTGGCTTGATAGAATAATGCATGTCAGTATCTCTAAGAATGCAATGCACAGAATGGCATTCAATATACAAATGCATAACTGGGAAGACCAGAATACGCGAGCATTGCGAGTAATCTACTTTAAACAAAAGTACCGTAATTCTGCTATTTAGAGACTAAATAGGAGCTACATATACTCGGAGCTGATAACAACAGCATTCTTTTGATTCCAAACTCGATAACTCTAGCGTTGATAAAACAAAAGTAAGTTAATTGCTTGCTGTTGCAATCACCACCTCTCACTGATACCCGCAAAGATTACGCTGAATTATCAGCAGAGCTTATTATGAGCCTGATTCAATAGTAATAACTTTAATTTTGAATTTCATGTTGTTTCCTTTAGGGCATAAATAAATAATTTTACCAAAATTTCATATTTAAAAGTTTACTGACCACAACTGACCAGACACGATAAAACCGTTCTGTCAAATTAAAGTGCTGACTGAAAATAGCATTTTACATGGCATTGAGTTTCATATATTGAATTTGAGCACTAACATCGATGAACATTGAAAAAGCATGTCGGATTTTTCTGAGCAACAATATGACACTGGATCTAATTTTTAATGCTTCTTTCATATGTTCAAGGAATCCTTAAGTCCACTCATGATGAACTGATGTGTACATCATGATGTGAGTGTGAATCAGTAAATATTGAAACTTTTGTTGTCATCATGTCGAAATCCTGCGTCAAAGAAAAGATCCAGGCTTCCTTTAAGTGACCACATGACCGCAACTGAACACTTTTTACATATCGAATTAATCTGTGAAGCAGGCGCCTTCATATGATACACCAAATCTTATTGAAAATTGAACATTAGCCATTGCCTATGAAAATGTACATTTGCTTATGAAAGTCATATATCAATGAAATGACAACCGGGCAATTTTATTGACTAATTGCTTTGAAGTAGAGGTGTGTCAATCCGATCCGGATCCGACAATCGGATCGCATTTGTTCGGATTCAATCCCCAAATCCGATCCGATGCGCACCTCTACTCTGAAGACCAATTGCAACTAAATGATTGTTCACTGATTCCAATTTAAATTCATTGATTAAACAAAGTAACTTAATAGCAATCAATTATTGATTATCTCTGTATGTTATTTGGCTCTCTTTTGAAAATCGCAAGCACATCAATAAATCTAGAGTTCAGACAATATATTCAGCATTCTATTGTATGACTGAGAAGAATGTAAAATGTCAAATTTACTAACGGAGAGATGTTTTCATAGCATCACAGGCTTTAGTTGAAATGAAAAGGCTGTGATAGACATTGTTTAGCAGGAGAGGGCTTTATAATTATTGAACAATTATTCCAGACAATTTTCATCACTAATTAACTGTTGATACTTAAAGTTGCAGCTAATTCGACTAAGACGGATCAAGCATCTATTTTTGAGAGGCAGTACCACTACCACTGATCTTCACAGTGTCATGTGACATTAATGACCAGAATGCACTAAGCACCTGACCAAGAAAGCCACGCCTAGTTAATTCCGATCGGATGAATATTATTGTGGAAACAATTCACCTTCAGAGACAAGATTAATGCTATTAGAAAATTGCGCCAATGTCATACACAATGACCTTCGATTGCTTGAATAGAAAGTCATCGATTTACCACTGCAGGGATGCAGGTGAATGTTTAGGAATTAGTATATCGTCAATTAACAAACAGGTGGGAGCAATCTGGGATTTATTAATGGGAAAGGTGAGGAAAGAAGTGTACAACGAATAATATGAATTTGAAATAATGGAATACAAGAGTAATCACTCCGAAAATGCTTGAATTACTAACATTATTGAAATTTGAATGTGTACAGTTTATCATAAAATTGAATGACTAATTAGGGAACTATATTTTTATTATTTGTTAATTTATTAACTATTATCTGTTAATACTCCTGTTGACAGGAAACGTCCATTCATGTGTATTTGAAAATTTACAATTTGAGAAATGGGAACAATATGCAGGAAAATAGAATGTATACTACTACCACTACTGCTTTAAGGAACAGTGCATCAGACTTAGTATCATGTTGCTTGCGAAAAGTCAGTCATCAGCAGGTGCTCACCCAGTTGCGCTTCATACTTCGATTCCAAACGAGAATTCCAGCAGGAAATCTATTCTACAAATTCGTGATTTCCGGAGTCGTCGTGAGACGTCATTTTTCTCGTCGTGAGACGTCGTGAGGTAATCCCACAACACAAAAAATCTCTAAGGGAATCCTGCGAGAATTCCCATGTCCCACAGAACCACTATTTTATGCAGTATAAAACATTTTCGAATAGTATGTGGACGATGTGTATGTTGCTAAGTATTGTAGGCGCAAAGATGATATATTTCCATTGTAAGCATAGGATTAGCTGATAAGAATTACCTTTAACATGCAAAATTATTTCTAATGCACTTATCCAGGTAGCATACAACCTCATATAGTCTACAAATAGATGTACATACATGTCTATATAGATGATATTTTCTAAACAATGTACCAATTGGCTTGGATATATGTTTGTGTGAACTGAACTCCATTACATTCATTTCAGTCATGCACTTCTGAATGAAGCCCATCGCTGAAAGTGCGACGGTGAAGTTGTGAGGTATAACTTATAGATATATTACTAAAAATTCCCCCATTCGATCCATAAGACCATCATTGAGCCAAAAAAGAGACTTTTAATACTGCAAGGATGCTCTATCATCAATGTCACATGACAAAGCTAACTGCGGTTGATGTTATTTATAGTGATGTCATCCTGTGACGCAGCTAGCGACTATAGCTATTATATTTTTTTCACATTTATTCTATATTTATTTAAATTTATAATGTAACCATAATCTAACGTTTCTCGTACAGTTCTGTTTACATTTCCCCCACATATAGGAATTCCCATTAGATAAAACCACACAGGTTATTAATTTTTGCATTTAACTAGAAGAAGCAGAGTTGCATGTGGTGCAGTTGGTGCAAACGGCCGAGGGCTGTTTTCAAATTGAGACCAATCATATCTCTGAACATCACATTTTCAATAAAACCAGTTGGCAAATTTACAGTCAATCACTTTGCGTGCATTGTGTATTTGATGGATTTAATCGTTTTTCTAAATTTCTTAGGCGATCTTTGTATTAATAAATTGTGGCGAAAAACCTAGATTATGGATGTTAATGGAGGGTGACACCACAAAACCCGTTGCGATAAAATGATGACATGAAATTGTTATGCTTAGCCACAGGTGGTTTTTGTCAGTTCCTTTTTGAATAGAATAGAATAGAATAGAAAATTTTATTGAATAGAATGGAAATCAGAAAATAGTAAAGTAGTGATACAGGTTATAGATTGGTTGCTATCGTTTAAAGTCATCATTGTACAAGGAAATCATTCGAAAAGAAAAGGTTCTCGATCTTATAGATAATCGGGAGTGAGGAACAGTTAGTCGACCAGAAGGTAAGCGTGTAGGAATGATGTGCTTCAGAACATGATTTTCACTACTCAAAATATTGTCGAAAAGGTTTAGGGATAAAGTTATAACTCTTTGGCGGATTGAGGGGAATTCCGAGCAAACACAATCTTTCCCACAAATGAGTCTGTGACAACGACGTTGAAATGTCTCGAAAGGGTTCAGTTCATTTTCACTTAATCCACAGAAGACTGGACAACTGTACTCCATCACGGATCTAATGGTCGCACGATAAACATCGATCATTTCAGACCTACTGAGTAAGCCTCGTAGACGACGTAGTCCGTAAAGTCTTTGGGAACATGCCTGAGTTACCCTCTGAATGTGATCTTTCCAGGAACATCTGTCGTTGAAGGTGAGACCCAGGTAAGCTACTTTCGTGGTAAGAGTCAGCGGCGCACTTTCACAAAGTTTTCTGAAATACAGCGTGATACCAGCAAATGTTTAGATTTTGAAAAATTCAGTCTCATACGGTTCTCGGTGCACCGATTCGATATGTGTGAGATAATTTGGTTGGCGTCAGAAAAGTCAGAGATAAAAGGAATAATCACTGCGATATCATCAGCGTACTTCAGCAATGTACAATGGCAAAGTTCAGTCGGTAAAAACAGATCATTCATGTAGAAAATGAAAAGTAACGGACCCAATAGCGAGCCCTGTGGTACACCACTAGAGACGGAGACAGAGTCACTGTAAATAGAATTCAATCTAACACGCTGGGTACGATTCGAAAGATACGACATCAGCCAGGTGACAAATCCAGTGGGAATAATACCTCCGAAGTGGGTGCTATGTCTTATTAATTTCCACAAAAGGTGATTATGAGAGATCTGATCGAATGCCTTTGATAGGTCAAAAAATAATGCACTTGCACCTTTGTATAAGTTCGAGTCGAGAACTTTGGTAAGTCTGTCGCAAAACTTAATCAGGGCACACGTGGTTGACGATTTGGGCGAAATCCAAATTGGTCTTGAGCAATGTAAGATAATATTTTAGGTTTTAATAATCGATAATTATTAAAAGATATTTTAATAATCGAAGTAGAGAAAAAATTGAAAATAATCCTGGAGGATGTAGCGCTATGATTTTCATAGACATTATAATCAATTTTAGACATTATGAATTTATGATACCACCACTATTTTTGCATAAACAGTTATGCGCAAACCTACATTATAAATGTCTGAGTTCTTGTTTGCTGGTCTAGATATTCGCCATTCACAGCCGCTCATGAATACAGGTAATGAAACTTTTCGGGCCTGCGGGGACCGGGCCGCAATCGCTGGACCAGATGGCTTTATCGGGCTGTGAAATTCGACCCACATGAAATTCTGACCAGAAGTATTAATGTCAGCAAACCAAATACAGGACGAGTAGGATGAACAGCTTTTGGAGGTTGTACAGTATCAACTTGTTTGTGGACTGCGGTTCTTTGCGAACTTATGACTTAATGACCACTGATAGGTACAAGCTGCATTTGCTGGTTAAACAATGACTAATGGTTGCGAATCTTGGTCAGCGCTCTCACTTCATGAAGATTAACAATAATCGACACATGATCTGAGATGTGTACAGTCGGGAAATCAAGTGAAAACATCAGAGGAAGGAATGGGTGAGGAGAACAGTAAATATGGCGGTAGGATAGCTCCATTGGTTAAGGACCGCACTTCGGCACAAAGGTATGATTTCGCATCAGGAGGTACTGCCGCTCTCTATTGAGGTTACTATCCCTAACTTGGTGAGAGTTGAGAGTATGAAAAGGCCTCCCTAACCTCAGGTCATCAGTGTGGCCTCCTACTTTCTGTGAGGGAGGGATGAGTAAAAAAAAGATGCAGTCTGAAGACAAAGGTTGGATTGGGTTAGTCATGTAAATAGGAAGAGCTAATAAGAAGTCATGGAGATTGAAGTTAGTGGCGAGTGAAGAGCTGAGTGCAAAAGGAAGACCATGCATGAGGTCAACGAAGGTATCAGAAATATTGATACTCAAGAAGCTGATGTAAGCGATCGCCTGAAGTAAGAGGAACATCATGAAGCACGAATTGAATTGTCTAGACCAGCAGCTTATGAAACACGATGACTTTAAGGAGATTATAAGAAATGTCATCAACCTTCAGTCTCCGATAAAATGTGTCATAAATAGTATTTGTATCAAGTGTCGCTAAAGGGCATACTGTATAACAGCATGCAAGTCACATCCAGTTACTTGATCACTTGAGACAAGTTGGCAGAACATTCTAGAGTTTCCATAATATTACAACTTAAGTATTTGTAAGTTGAAAAGACCTCATTTGGAATCTATTTTGACCTCATATGGCTTCAGGAGTATCAGGAATTAACGTTAATCAGTTTATTAACGTTAAAATCGAAATTCAATCAGTTGTTTGAGTACAATGTTGAATTTGGTAGACTAGCTTGGAATCTCCATGATATTGTAATATAAGATTTCTAAACTAGGTCATATTTGAAAACTAGGCCACAAATCTTGATAGCAGACAAATTATTCATGTTGAAGAATGATTCGTAGGACGAAAATGACTTCACATTAGTTTTTATTGGCATCGAATTGAACAGAAGCACTGCAAAAAATAATCAACTAAGATAAAAGAATTTCGACACAGCGCTAATTTGTCACACAAAGTCCAATCCATGGAATTTCTGTTGAATTCAGGTGCGAGGTTGCGCACGCCATAGATAGCTGAACTCGCTTTGTGTGAAGTCGTTATAAAGGTAGGCTAGCTGAGAAAATCGAAGTGTACATCACCGCATGCAGCAACAGCTAATTGTCGTAGTGACATTGGAGTGGGTAGACTTTTTCGAACGAGAATTGAAGGATGCAATGGGATGATGGAACGTGACGTCCACAGTCATGTGCCAAATTCATCAAGCTCCGAGTTTGTGACTATTGTTATTGATAAACGAATTATTCGCATTTACATTACTACCTCATGAAAAAAGTGAAACTCAAATCGCATAGTTGTATATTTCAACAAAGTCTATACTTTGATATTTACATGAAAGCACTTCAATAAAGATAAAACGATTGAGACTCGGTGGATTCCAGGATCTGATTTCCTAAAACAAGCGCGCCACGTGATCCGATTTTTTTCACGCTTCTCTAAAAAGTAATTTGCATAATGCAGTGAAGAAAGGTGGAGTAATTTCACTACCATGATAAATGCAATCTCATTACATAACGAAATTCAATGACTCATACTTTAGGGAACTTAGAATGGCTTGTCTAATAATTATGCTACATCTTGTAGGCTAACCATCTATTCATTTGAGGGAAATAGGCACGATTTTTCATTTCATTAATGCATGCATGCGTCTGAGTATTTACTGCAGCATTCTTTTCATGAAAACATGATAAGAATCATCAAATTATATTCCAATTTTAAATATTTGATTGTTCAATATGCAGTAATTGATATGAATGATGTATTGAACTGAGATAGTCACATGTATTTCAAACAAATTTCACTCGGGCGGCTGTTTTTTAAGTTCTACTCGTTGACGTCCAGAAGCTCGATTTAAGTCATTTATAAATTCAACTTTTCCATTAGCCGTGAGCAAGAATTTAATGATAATAGTAATGCTCTATTTTCGCACATGATATCATTGGTCGAAGAAAATATATTGAACAACAATGTAGATCCCTATTATACCTTTTCCATTAATTATTGACACAAACTGCAAAATAAATGTCACAAATGATTTCTACGGACAAACATTGTTATCGTCATTTCCCTGTTGTGATCTATGTAAAAAGGTTCAATGATATCTGAAAATGCATTTAATATAACTCATAAAGTATCCAAACAATGAGAAAAAGGAAAGACAATGAAAAGTGTCCAGACAATATTAAAATCAAAAATTCACTGTACAGTTATTGAATATTTGGATCGTATTTCCTGTGGATTGCGCCACCATGTTCATCATCTGGTTTATTTGTTCCGTGTTTACTGTTCTCGTAATTGTTTCAGTAGTTTATAGTGTGACATCCGGCGCGACGCTTCGCTTCGCTTTGCTTCGCTTCGCTTGCGCCGGATGTCACACTTTTGCGGGTTTTTTCAAAAAATCAAAATTTCAAAAATTTAGGTAGACTTCAAATTTCACGTGGCCGAAGGCCGAAGGGCGAAAATTTAAGCGTTTTTAAAAATACCCAATTTTCAAATTTTTCAAAATCTCAAATTTGAGAATTACAATCGGGCGAAGCCCTAGAACCTTCGGTTCGATTTTCAGCCCCAAAATCATGACCGTTCAAGGACACCGAAAATCATAAAAGTTGAGAATTTCAAATTCATGAATTTTATCCATTTTTCAGGTTTTTAAAATATATCATGTGACTTGCGGGACATCGGAGATGTCTTCCAGGGCTTCGCCCGTTAAAAATATTTATTCAAAATATTTCTTTAAAAATGGAAGAAACAAAAATGGAAGGAACCTCAAGAATATATCCTTCGTTATCATATGAACGTAGTTCTACTTTAATGGACATTGAAAAGATTAACATTGAAAAAATGAATAAAGAAAAACACAAAGATAGAGTTAGGTATATGAAAGATAAGGAATCTCAATTATTATTAAGATTAGAGCATTATAAAAAATTAAGAAAGAGATGGACTAAAGTTAAGAATGTAACACAAGGAATTGGCATATTCTTAACAATAAGTTTAGGTGCTTTGACAATTGTTATATCTTCAGGTGTTTTAGTAATTCCAGTAGTTGCTACAGCTTTAACAGGTACGGGTGTTTTTGCAACTTCACTTGTTACAATGTTAGATAAATCTTTAATAACTAAGAAACGAAAATCATTAAAAACTAAGCATTTACATATTAAA
The DNA here is from genome assembly GCA_907163375.1 of Prostheceraeus crozeri. Classification (NCBI taxonomy): domain Eukaryota; kingdom Metazoa; phylum Platyhelminthes; order Polycladida; family Euryleptidae; genus Prostheceraeus; species Prostheceraeus crozeri. Next base: position 102,394 of record CAJQUW010013017.1, read on the forward strand.
GAAGTCTATGATAAACTACATTACTACTTTCAAAGAGTATGTGATGATAATGTTATTACGTTAGATGAGATTGAAAAATTTGATCAAATAGCTAATGAAGTAAATCAAATATCATTTCAATCACAGACAGAAAAAGTTGATGATAAAAATAAAAAGGATGGCAAAATTTCTAGTGATGCTAAAATTTCTAATGAAGAAAATGACAAATTTTTTTTAGAAGAGCTAAAAACTTTAAGCGAAAATTTAAGCAAAACTTTATTAAACAAAACTTTATTAAACAAAACTTAAAACGAGAAAACTTTAACCGAGAAAACTTTAAACGAAAAGATGTCAAACAACAAAGCAATAAAAAAATAATTTGTTCAGTAAAATGTTTTTGCTGTATTCCAATGTTACCACAAAATTCAAATATTATATTTTAAAAATGGATAAAATTAGAGCTGATAATCAAAAAAGAATTAAACAATTAGAAGAGTTAATAAAACAAAGAAATATTATGAAAGAAAATCATCTTCAACATAGAATGATAAAAGCTGGTATTCAATCTGATATGTTTGAAAAAATGCAGCAAACCGAGCAAGTAAAAACTGATTTTGAGAAAACTATGAAACCATTTAAAACTCTTGAAAAAGAAAGTACAAATAATGATAAACAAATTGATATAACAGATCCAGAGCACAAAACTGTATTAGATGACTATGGATTACTAGAATCAAACATTAATAAGAAATTACCAAAATCTATGCAATTTGAACATTCTATCTCATTTATAGATGGAAAAACAATACCTAGATTTTATCTCGGACAAAAAGAAATATTTCCACAACCTTTTCGAGGTATAATTTTTTCACCAGATAAATCTCCTTTTAATTTAGATAGAAATTTTGTTAATCTTTTAAGAGGAGCAGATTTAAATAATTATGCTGTAGAAGATCTCATAAAATATAAAGCTATGTTAGACAGAGTTGGTGCAGTAAAATCTCTTAGACGTTATAAACAATTAGAAAATTTATTATCAACGGGAGTTAAAGTAGGGAAAGGTTTATCTGAAAAACAGAAAACTGAAACAACCATATTTTTACCAGATGATCCACAAGAATTACTAAATAGATTAAATATTTTAATATCTGCAATAAAAGAAGGACATAATTCTAGTTTCAATGAAATTCATGCTATATTGAAAAGACTGTTAGAAAAGAAGATTCTAAATGAAGAGGATTATAAAAGTATAACCGGTCATCTCTGATGTCTTTAAGGGATTCGCCCGTAGCTGAAATATGTTGTTGTTTTTAATTTTTTATAAAAAAAAATATTTCATAAAAAAATATTTATTTAAAATTTTAACTAAAAAATGTGTTCAGCAGATTTAGACAAAATTAATAATCATTTAGAAAATTTGACAGAGATTTTGGGTTCATCAAAATTTAGTACGACGTTAAAAATTATAACAACTACTTCATCACACACTTGTAATTTAGAACCCATTCTACATTTGGAACAAAATAAAAATTATCAAATTGCATTGACTAGTTTCTCCACATTTAACACTATTCAAAACGTTATCAAAGATGTGAATGATCAATTTAGATATTCTACTGATAAAGGCAAAACATGGAAAATATTAACTTTTCTTCCTGGTTCTTACGAAGTTGAAACAATATCAAATGAAATTAAGAGACATTTAGGTATACCATTTAAAGATAAGAAACAATTACATTTTGCAGTTGAACCGGCAGTTAATAAATTTTCTCTTACTTTAGACGAAAATCATCAAGTTGATTTTAATCATGATAGATCATTGTCAAAGCTATTAGGATTTAATAAACAAACCTATAGTCAAGGTTATCATTTAGGTGAGAAGATTCCAAAAATAACTGAAATAAATTCAATTGTTGTACATTGTGACATTATTGAAGGAGGATATATAAATGGTAAATTGTCAAATTTAATATTCAGTTTTCCAGCTTTTACTGTACCCATTGGTTATAGATTAAATGTATTTCCACAAACATTAATATATTTTCCTATTACAAGAAAAACTATTAACAACATTAACATTAGAATCACTGATGAAAAAGGACAAGAAATAAATTTTGGAGGTGAAGAGATTATGATAGATCTTTTGGTTCGAGAGGTATAACCTCCCGTTCGGGAGGTATAAACCCCCGTTCGGGAGGTATAAACTCCCACGCGAAGCTAGAGAAGTTTAATTTTCTTCTTCTTTAGAAACAAAAAATAAAAAAAATAAAGATAATTTTTTTTATTAAAAAATGAGTGAACTACCTCCATTAAATAAAAAAAAACTTAAATTTAATCATCATCCAAATTTATCTAATAAAGTTTTGTCAGTTATTTGTGGAAGATCAGGATGTGGAAAAACATATCTATTATTTAAAATTTTAACGACTCCAAATTTTTTGGATTATAACAATCTTATAATTTATACAACAACAGCAGAACAACCCGTCTATCAATTTTTAAAATATGGATTTGAAAATAATCTTAAAAAAACTGCAATTGCTTCATTATTCAAAGAATATGAAAAATCTGAAGATGAAGAAGAAATAAGTTCGTGGTGTGAAGAAGCAACAAAAAATAATCAGTTAGTAGAATCTAATAAAAATAAGCATATAAAAATACAATTAATAGATGATAGTGGTAATATGCAAGATCCTAGTAAACTAGATAAAACAATGAAACATTGTGTAATTTTTGATGATTGTGTTAATGATAGAAATCAGTCAGTTCAGAGAAATTATTTCACAAGAGGTAGACATAATAACTGTAGTGTATTTTATTTAACACAAAGTATGTATTCATTAGACGTATGTGTTATTAGAAAGAATGCAAATATATTTATACTATTTGAAATAAATGCAAGAAACTTAAGTGATTTGTTAAGAGATTTATGTGTAAGAAATAAAGATGAATTTAAACAATCGTGTAACAATGCTTGGTCAAAAGATTATGGATTTATCACAATTAATATTGATAAAAAAATTCATGAAACAGTTATAGAAAATATTTTCGAGGAGTGATCGAACGGAGTGACCGAACGGAGTGGCCGAATAATTTTTTCTTATAAATTTTTTGTTAATAAAAATAAAAAAAAAATATGTTGAATGATTATAAGATAGAGCATGTACCAGTTTTAAAAGATTATCGTCATCCTACAAATCCTGTAAATTCGAAGAAAGAAGCTAGATTTTATTATCATCATAAATACGTAGCGCTCGTTACAGATTATAAAACAAAACATGGTATTAAACCGTGTGTTAAAACAAAAGACTTTCCACTTTGTTTAAGAAGTTTCCGAGTATTTTTGGCGTATAATAATTTATGGTGGTTGGTTAAGAAAGAACATTTAACAGCACATGAATTAGAAACATTACATCAATTACATATTCCTGTGTATATGTAAAAACGGAACCGAGGTTCTATGTAAAAATTCATTTTTTCTTTTAAAAAATATGAATCGTGAAATGTCTCTCGGACAAACGTCTAGGATTGATGAATTAATCAAGAAACAAACTGCTGAGTTTGATGCGCAAATTAAACATAGTAAACGTAGTAAACGTATTAAAAAACAGAAACGTACTAGGCGTAGTATTAGACGTAATACTAAAAAACAGAAACGTGGAACAAAAGAAATATTAGAAACTCCTATTACTGATATCTTTTTTGATGATAGAATTAAGGATGAGCTTGGTGATGATTTATGTAATTTATTTAATCCAAATGAAATTAAATATGAAAATGTATCTTTTATTAATGTAGTAAATGATATGCGGAAACTTTTAGCAAATGGTAAAATTATTAATTTACTTGGAAAAGTTATTAAAGATCAGGAAAATATAATTCAAAATTTTTACGTAACCTTCTATAATAAAAAATCATTTGAAACATGGTTTTCGAATCTGGATGAGAAATCCGATGCTAACGAATGGATTTTTACAGGTAATATTAAATATGAAGATTTTGGAATGAAGTTAGTACAAAGATCGCATAGAGGGGCAGGGATTAATATGAAATATAGAATCAAAGAATATTTCGGTGAATATTGTTATATTCCTTCTGAAGATTTTTGTTTTATTAAATGTTATAATGTTTTACGAGGTTTTAATGAAGAACAAGGAGAAATGATGAAAGAAATGTTTAATAATTTTTTATATAAAGAGAAAGCCACATCCAGAACAGGAGTAATGTCAAACTGTAAATTTTCTCAATTCAATAAATATTTTGGAGAATGTGTTCAATATTATAGTCCTGCCAATCGTCATTTAAATCCTAGAGGAATTGAAACGTTTCATAATTATGTTTATTACAATTATTTTCACGCAGGTTCAACAATTGGTCACTATTGTTTAATTAATAAATCTCATAAATTAAAAGCTATTAGAGAAATTGAAAATAATTTCAAACCCATATATAAAACAGTTACTGATGAAAATCTAACAACGCGTCCATATAAAATCATAACAAAGAAAAAAATTGACTATGGTTCAACATATATTTGGGATCTCGAAACTTTTCCCGATCCTAACTGTTCAACAGCTCATCCTATTCCTTACGCTGTAGGAGCTATTAATTTTTAATAAATTTATATGTTGTTTACCGAAACAAAGATTGAAAGAATTAGAAACACGTTTGCTAAGTGATATGATTAAAATTAAACGATCAAAAGATGAAGATGAAATTAAAAAACTTAAAAAACAGATTAATGAGTATAATAATTTAACTGAATTAGAATTTAATAAACTTCAAAATTGTGTGAAAATATTTACGAGAACTGAGGATGATAAATGTTCGATCGGGGGAAACCCAGAGGACGTATGTCCGATCCATCAATTTTTTAAAACTCTTGGAAAATTTAATTATTCTAGAGTAACTTTAATAGCTCACAATTCATCAGGTTTTGATTCCTATTTTCCGATAAAAGCTAATTTTAAATTATCTAAACCGCCTCTTAAAACTTCAAGAGGAATATTGACTGCTTCATTACAAAATCCTTATACAACTGAATGTGTTAGTAGATACATTCAAAAATCTTTTAGATTTAAAAACAATATGAAAAAAGATTCACCTTCAGGTAAATTAGCACTTCAAACTATTATAATGAAATGTAGTTATCAACATGTAAAAACAAGTCTTTCTAAATGGTGTGAGAATTTTAAAATTCCTACGAATGTGTGTAAATTAAATTATGAAATTGGAGACATAACACATGAAAATTATAAAGAAAAAGAAAATGAATGGAGACCATATTTAGTTAACGATAATTCTTTCTTTAGCTTTTTGTATCTACAAATATAATAATGTTATGCAAGATTTAGTTGGTGAAGATATAACTACTAATTTGACATCCTCTGCTTTAACATTTAACGGTTGGATGAAAAGCGTACAAAATGACAATATAAATATTCATTCTCATATAGATTTATGGGCTAGAAATTATATTAGAAAATCTGTTAAAGGTGGAAGAGTTTCAGCAAATATAAGAAAATACATATCGCCATTTTGTAGCATCTTGTTACCAATATTAAAACAGTATTTACCTGGTCGCTGCGCTGGTGGGGTTTTGTCCCCTGGAAATGATTTAATAGATTTAATGAAACAGTATCGAGATTTAGGAGATAAAACTGAAATTTGTAAGAAAATTTCAAATCAACTACTTGAACAAAAAAATGAATTTCTAATGGCTTTTGATGCAACATCTTTATATCCATCAGCTATGTATGATGAAAATTCAGAATACCCTAAAGCTGAATCAGCTAGAAAATTTCGTCAAGAAGAAGAGCGGGAAATAGTATATAAATTTAATACTCAAACATTTAGACCTAAAACTGGAATATTCTCTGTTGTGTTTCAATATCCGAATGATATGTTTTTCCAACCAGTTCCTATTAAAGATAAAGTTAAAAATCAAAATAATAATTCTCATGTAAAAGTAATCAGGTTTAGAAATGGTATATGTTATGATGTATTAACTTCTGTTGACATACAAGAAATTGTTAGATGTGGGGGGAAAATCTTACATATTACTGATGGTATAATTTATGAAAAAAATTATCAAGTTTCACCATTTCGAAATTATATTGAAAAACTTTTTAATTTGAGAAAAAGATATAAAACAGAAGGAAATACTGTAGGTGATGAGTTAATTAAATTATTGATGAATTCGCTATATGGCAAAACTGTGCAAAAAGATATAACCACTAAATATCATTTATGGAATGAGAATACATTGAGAAAAAATTTCACTCAAGAAGTAAAAGATTATGAAAAATTAAATGATGACCAATATTTAGCGAAAGTAGAAATGGAAGATGATGAATTTCTCAAAACTAATATTGTAAAAGATGGGAAGACGTCATTCATGCCATCACACTTAGGTTCTTTCATTCTTTCTCACTCTAGAAGAATCATGAATAACTTTATTTTAGAAATTAATGGTTTCAAAGAAAAATACATTTATTATACAGATACTGATTCAATATATATTTCCAATGAGCTCTTTAATAAATTAGACGCGGCTGGATATGTTGGAGGAGAATTGTGTCAAGGGAAAAATGATTATGGAAATGGTGGAATTATTTTTGCAATGTTTATTGCACCTAAAGTAAAATACTGTATTACTGTAGATGAGCAAGGGAGACTTAGTGAAAAGAAAACATTCAAAGGTTATTCACAAAACAAAGTAAAAGTAGAAGATTTTCTAAAATTATATTCGGGGAAAACATTATCGACTACAGTTAATAAACCATGGAAAAGATCTTTAGAAACTGGAATTAGTATTCCTGATAAAAATAATAATACTGAAGAAAAAAAATTTTCTGGTCAAATAAATATTCTTAAACGTCAAGCACCTGATGAAAATGAAATTATGTTACCTTATAACGGAGAAGATATTCAAGCTGAAATATTTCAAACAATCATCTGTGAGAGTAATTTAAGTGATGATGATGACACGTGGGAATAATAATTTTTTTATTACATCTAAAAATTTTATAACATCTAAAAATTTTATAACATCTAAAAATTTTATAACATCTAAAAATTTTATAACATCTAAAAAATTTATTACATCTAAAAATTTTATAACATCTAAAAAATTTATAACATCTAAAAATTTATTACATCTAAAAATTTTATTACATCTAAAAATTTTATTACATCTAAAAATTTGATTACATCTAAAAATTTTATTACATATGAAAATATATTTATCGAATATTTTGTTATTTTCTATTAAGTTTTATCATATTAAGTTTCATCATATAATGTTTTATCAAAAGATAATTTAAATTTTTTTTCACTAACTATTGATTCTTCATCATCATCATCAATTGATTCTTCATCATCATCATAAATTGTTTCTTCATCATCATAAATTACACTTTTTGGGATTGGATGCCCTTCCATGATAGGATACCATTCTCTTATTGGAATATCTAATTCTAAATTACATCTTTTATCTGATAATAATATAATAGAGAAAAATATTGGTCTTTGATCTCTTTTGGAAAATTTAATAACACCACCATAATCTGAATCACTTTTAGTTTTTATTAAAGATGATAAAATTTTTAATTGATTAGATGTAAATCCTAATTTAAATTTTGTAGACCCGACACATAGTTGTCTAACAGTATCTTCAACTATACCATCATTATTATTTTCAATTGTAAGAAAATGAAATTTAGATAAATTTTTATAATTACTAATATTTTTATAATCTTTTTTACCATTTACACCTTTTTCAGATGTTACAGAATCATCATTATTATCATAAGATTCTTTAAGATCGGGCAAAGCCCTAGAACCTTCGGTTCGTTTATTATGAATATGATTATGGTCATTGTTAATAGTATAAGGTGTTGACCACATATAAATTTTCTCTTGTTGAGCTAAACCATTTATATAAGATTTTAATAAATTAATATTTAAGTTGGAATATAATCCTATGTACGTATCATCATCATATCTTTGCGGCATTTCTAATGTTTCTTGTTTATAAATTGTGTCTCTATAATAAACTTGACATAATAATTCTTCATTATGTTTTTTACTCTCTATGTGAATGTTATATTGATTTTGATCGTCAACAAATAATCTAATTTTTTCTTTCGAAAAAGATTTTAATTTTTTAACTAATTCTTTAATATTGATATAATTAATAATTTTATTTTCTATCCAATCAGTATTACTAATCGGCAAAACTGCTCTGATAAACCCATATACATTATTATGACCTATTATAACCATATTTTCTTTATTTAATTCAACATAAGCTACATCATTATATTTACTTACAATCTCCATAAATTTAATAAATGGATCCCCCGGAAATAAACAATAATTAGTTTCTATAGAAGGTAAACCTTTAGTCTGTTCTCTAAATATTTCGGCTTGTAATTGAAATAAAATATTAACATCTATACATGGATTTGTAATAGTATTATTATTATTATTATCAAAACATTTATTTTCAAATCCCGTTGATCTCGTCGAATAAGAAGAACAGGATGATGCGGGCGAATATAATTTTTCTAAATTTGGTTTTTCCATTTTTTTATTTTTATTAGAAAAATTTTATTTTTTATTTTTATTAGAAAAAATTTTATTTTTTATTTTTATTAGAAAAAATTTTATTTTTTTATTGTTAAAAAATGATGTTACCAAATGTTGGTGGAGGTGCATATATCCCGAATAATCGTGAATTAGAAATAGAGATAGAAAATTATATTATGAAAACTGGAGACGTTTTATCTGGTCCATTGCATCTTTCTATTCTTCCACAACAAAATACAGAGTTAACAAATAAACAATATGTTGATACACAAATCAATGATTTAAAGGAAAAATATATAAACGATGTTTTGGTTCCACTGATGAATGAATTAAAGTTGCTAAAACTTAATGACAAATCATTAAACGAAAAATTATTAAAACTTGATAAAAAGGATAGAGAGCTAGAAGCAGATATAGCAAAACTTTTTAAAAAGATTTCAGAACAATCAAAAATTTTAATATTACTTTCTATAAAGTTAAAATCTGCAGTCATTAAAAATAAACATCAGATAAAAATGTTAAAAGAACAATTAGAAGATGAAATAGAAAATCTACCTGAAAGAATTAAAAAAAATTTAAAGCAGTTACAAACTACATTCCAAAAAAGTGTTGATGAATTGAGTTCTAAAATTACTCAACAAATGAAAAAGATGAATAGAATAATAAATGAAGTAAACTCACTTAATCAAAAAGTTGATAAAATGAAAACTCTTAAAATCAATTTAGAAAATGAATTAAAGAAAAATTTGCAAGAAAACTCTAAAGAAAATAAAGAACAGTTAGATGCTGTTAAAAGACAATTAGATGTTCTTAAAATTAAGTTAAATGCTCTTAAAACGGCGTTGAAGATTAATCAGCAGAAAATGCAAGTTAATAGAAGAGAAATTAAAGTACATCACACGCTGCTTGACGCAATAGATAAAGTGCAACAGTCAATTAATAAAGTTATCTCGAAGTTGTTGTCCATTCACAAACGTAAATCTTAAACGGACCAAAGGTCCTCAGGTTACTAACCAATCGGAGCGAATCTCCTCGAGGCTTTAGCCGATCGTAAATATTTTTTCCCAAAAGTCAAATTTAATCCTAAAAAATGCCTATAATTTATAAACATAATCTTAAACATTTTGCTTCAAATCAAAGAATTGCTCATGAACCACGTATGAATCCTGTTTATCATTATGATAATAGAGAAACAATCGGAACAGAAAAGTTCCTAGGCACCGCAGGTGCCGTTCAAAAAGAAGGGGATGGCATCTTTTCTGGTATTGGAAGTATCGTTAACTTGATAAAAAATAATAAAGATTTGATTACATCTGCCGCAAAAGGAGCAGCTGCTATAGGTAGTACAGCTAGTGCAATATCAAATGCTGTCAAGTCTCAAAACGAATTAAAACAACTAGAAGCTATTCGTAAACTTAGGAATGATTCTGAAGAACTAAAAAAATTAAAAAAACTTTCAGATGAAACAAAGAACAAAATTGCTAACATAGCTGTGGATGGTGATAGTAAACATAATGAAAAAACAATTGAAGAAATAAGAGGTAATGGCGTGAGCAGCAACCTTCGGTCTAACCAGCAAAGCTGTAGCGGAGCTGGTCTAGCAAAATTCTAAAATTATATTTAGTAAAATTCTAAAATTATATTTTAGTAAAAATTTTTTTTCTGTCTGTGAGAAAAACAAAAAGTCAAATTATTTCTTATAAAAATGCCTTCGCTTATCGAAAATAAATTTAGATTAGATGATCCTCCGTTCACCAGTTACAATCAAAAAAAGAATGACTATATAAGAATTGCTATGAATCCCGGATCTTCCAGTAGAGTAAATACTGGAGGAGATTTAATTTTTGAAGTTGATAATCAGCAGAGCTATTTATATTTACCTGATTCATTTTTACACTGTGAATATTCTTTATATAGTGATGCTAATTTTACAACACCATTACCAGATACCGATAATATTACACTAGAGAATAATTTTTTCCCAAGTTTATTTACACAAATGCGTTTAGATGTTGCAACTCAAAATATAGAAACAATAAGTGATTCTCCAGGTGTAATTGATACAATGCTTAGATTTATAACAATTGGTGAAAATAATAAAAAGTATGAAATCGAAGGTTGGTTTCCTGATACTAATGATGGTATAATTGTTGATGATTTAACTCACGCTGGAACAGATGCAGCAGGAATTGCGAAAGATGTAGAAAATATTGCAAAACATTTAAATAAAACAAATAATGAAGCATATAAAGAAAGACGTGAATTTAACAAAAAAAGTAAACGGACAGTAAATTGGTCATTGTCTCCATTATTCGGATATTTAGATTATGATAAAATATCATATCAATTTAAATTTAAATTAATAATTCATCGTACGGCAAATAATGAAT